>JBCNJP010000341.1:0-41024 GCA_039602395.1 Deinandra increscens subsp. villosa
CCTCTCGGTTCTCTTAACCGCCAACCATCACCATATACTCAAACACTTGGCCACATTTCCTCTTCAAGTTCAAACAACCAAACACCCTTTCACTCCCTCTCTTTTGCTCTCGATCGAGAACCAAACCGCCACCACCATCCGTTTCACCTCACCATCCTAACTTAAATCAATATTCCAATCCATTCTTTGATCAAGATCAAGGTTGGGTTAGGATCTTAACCGGAAGCTTAAATCAACAACCCAATAACGTCATAACCGATCCGGTTTAAGAATAAGTGAGAAACCTTCTTCTTTTCTTAACTTACTCCATGATTTATTCTAATATGTCACAAACTCATGTTCTTGACTAAGTCTTGATTGTGTTGTTAGATGATTACTAACAAACTAATACGTTAGTAGCATTATGTACTTTGATGGAAAACTAGAATATTGTTTGAAATAATTTATTTATAAAAATATGAACATAACATGAACTTTTATGTTAAAAAGCTTTACATTGGTGACAAAGTTTATAAATCATAACATATTATAAGTTTTAAATAATTTAGTATGTTTGATTTGGTGAAAAATTCATAAATATAATATTTGGAAATAAAGTTTTAGGATGAAATATATACTATATTAAAAGTGGTAAGAGATGACACTCATTTTGTGTGTCATAAAAAATGTAGTTACCATAAAACATATATATTTTGCAATCTTGAAAAAAACTCATGACTTTAACTCCAAATCTGGAACCAAACATGTTGTAAGTTGGTTTTTAGTCATAAAAATTGTTATTTAAAGGAGGGATCCTGAAAATTTAAAGAAATGTAAAAATGGAATTTTTATGATAAAATATCATTCATTTTCATAAAGAAATTAAGTAAAAATCCTTGTGACCAACAAATGACCACTTAGGACTTGTAATGGATGATTTAGGGCTGCCAAGATTATGTTTCAAACTTACAAAACGATTCGAGAAGTTAAACACTTGAAAACGGAACAATCGAATACCGTAATACGATATTTCGACGGAAAATATAACTTATTTTTGAACAAAAGTTGGAGCTGGTCCAGAACATAAAACATGCTTATTTTGACATATAAAAGTGTTTCCCAAAGTTTCAAAGTGGAAAAATATGTTTTAGAAGCAAACCGGACCAAAACTATAACTTTCGGTAACTCGAAAATGTCAATTTTACAAGTTAAACTTCCACCGGCACACTTGGCAACTTAAAACCCTGAACCACATTAAAACACGTCTAATAACAAATCCTAAGTGTTAAGGAAACTTAAAGGGTCATTAAACGAGTCAAATCGGTCAAACCGGTGAAACCGGTTAACTACCGGACGAACCGGCACTTAATTTTTACAAAAATATAATATCATATATTTTGGAAACATTTCTTCATACAAATAGACATATTTTCAAGTGTCTAAATTCTTTTCATAAAACGCGACGTATATCGTGTATTGACGCGCGGTATAATACGCGTGTTCAAACGTTAATAAATGAAAGATTTATTTATTAATCAAAAGGGGTTCAAAACCTTACAAATATTTAGCAAATTAAATATTTATATTTTCGTGACGATTAATGAAAATAATCCGTATTATTCAATATTTATTTTTCAAACGCGAAAATCTAATTATTATTTATTTATTCAAATAAATAATAAATTCCATCAAATTCAATATTATTTATTAGTCAATAAATAATGTCCTAGGATTTCCATCACTGTCATCGGGTAATAACAGTCGAGACTTAACCTTGAACATTGGGTGACGTATTCACTAACCCATATAGCCAGACCCCTAAGACGTCTTAATATTGCATTGTAGACGCTTGCTAGGCTACTTCATTCAATTCATATCTGTCAGACCATCTTCATATCAAGTGAGTTTCACGGCCCCTTTTACTTATTTCTGTTTTCTAAACTATGGGGGAGAATTCAATGAACGCCAATTCAAATTTTATTTTGTCTGATATTATGATTTCTGTAAGACGTACTGATTGCATGTTCTTTTCATAAACCCCAATCTGTGTATTCTTGTTGATTCATGTTATATGCCTAAATCCCACTATTAATTGAATTCAATTAGTTCATTCGAAACGATAGCTTGTGAATAGATCTATTTGGGTTGACGACCCTGCCCCGACTTGGTCGCTCCAGTCCTGACTCCACGGAAATAGTCAAGGGGTACATTAGTTATTCTGGTCATTCGGTGTACATGGGGTTGGACACCAGGAGTGGGTAAACAGTTAGTTTTGAATTCAAGGTTCATGCTTGATCTTTACAACATCAGAGTCAACAAAAATAATATCATGACGGCCAAACATTTCAAACATTGTTTCAAACACTGATTCAAACATTGTTCAAACATTTTCATGTGTCATCAAACCTGTGAACTCACCAACAATTCTGTTGACTTTTTAAATTTCTTGAATTCTCAGGTGATTAAGGATGCAATTCAATGTCTTTCTGCATAGATCCTGCTTGTCTCATATCATGGTCTGCTTGCCGCGTGTTCATGCATTTCACTTGGGAGATTTAGTCACATTACACCTTAGGGTTGTCATGATTTAAAATCTCATAACGTGTCTTTTGAAACTTAACATGTACTTCCACTACTATTTCCCGCTGCCACTGTTTTAAATATTTAAATAAATGTTTAAGACGTATGTTTTCGAAAGACAAATGACTTTTCAAAACGTTCACTTAGATGTCAATCATTCATAACCATGACCATGATGCCAAATCAGTCACATGCCCATATTCAACGATTCTCGGGGTGTTAAATGGTATAAAACGTAAAAGTTTGTATACTAAACGAAAGTCAAAAAGTTAAATGGTATAAAACGTAAAAGTTTTAAAAGTCTCGTGGTGAAAGTATAAAACTATAGAAGTATACTATAAGCGAAAGTAGAAAAGTTAAAAGTTTCGTGGCAAAATTAGAAGACAAAAAAACTTAAAACAAAAATAAAAACTTTAAAAGTTTGAGAGTTAAAAAGTTACGGAGTATAAAACGTAAAAGTTTAAAAGACTCGTGGTGAAAGTATAAAACTATAAAAATATACTAAGTTAAGGGGTATAACACGTAAAATTCTAAAAGTCTCGTGGTGAGAGTATAAAACTATAAAAATATATTAAAATCGAAAGTAGAAAAGTTAAAAGTTTCGTGGCCAAAGTAGAAGACAACAAAACTTAAAACAAAAAAAAAACTTTAAAAGTTAGAGGGTTAAAAAGTTAAGGGGTATAAAACGTAAAAGTCTAAAAGTCTTGTAGTGAAAGTATAAAACTATAAAAATATACTAAGTTAAAGGGTATAACACGTAAAAGTCTAAAAGTCTCGTGGTGAAAGTATAAAACTATAAAAGTATACTAAAAACGAAAGTAGAAAAGTTAAAAGTTTCGTGGCCAAAGTAGAAGACAACAAAATTAAAAGCAAAAAAAAAAATAATTAAAAGTTAGAGGGTTAAAAAGTTAAGGGGTATAAAACGTAAAAGTCTAAAAGTCTTGTAGTGAAAGTATAAAACTATAAAAATATACTAAAAACAAAAGTAAAAAAGTTAAAAGTTTTGTGGCCAAAGTAGAAGACAACAAAATTAAAACAAAAAAACTGTAAAAGTTAAAGGATACAAAACGTAAGAGTATGAAACATATGTGACTAAACTATAAAAACCAAAAGTTTACTATTTCATAAAAAAATAGTGTTTAAAAGTTTAAGGGGTAGAAACTGCCATAACCCTAAAGTTTTGTGGCCACTTAAAAGAAACAAAAACTCTACTATTCATCATCAAATTTCATTGTATATAACATTATGGTGACCCGCCCCCGCATTGCGGCGGGCCACCCATTTATCCGTCAGTTTAAGTAAAAAATGTTTTAACGTGGTCAAAATATAAAACTATAAAAAAGTCGTGGCCAAATTCGAAAACTCTAAAAGTATACTAAAAAACTAAAGTAGAAAAGTTAAGGGAAGGGGTATAAAAGGTAAAAATCTAAAAATTTCATGGTCAATTAAAAGTATAAAAATTATACTAAAAAACAAAAGTAGAAAAGTTAAGGGGTATAAAACGTAAAGTCTAAAAGTTTCGTGGTCAAAGTATAAAACTATTAAAAAAGTTAATGGCCAAAGTCAAAAATATACTAAAAATGAAAATAGAAAAGTTAAGGGATATAAAACGTAAAAGTCTAAAAGTTTCATGGTCATAGTATAAAACTATAAAAAGTGTACTAAAAGACGAAAGTAGAAAACTTAAGGGGTATACACGTCAAAGCCTAAAACTTTCGTGGTAAAATATATAACCATAAAAAATATATGACCAAAGTTAAAAACCCTAAACTTTGTGTTCAAAATTAAAAACAATGGTCAAAGTGTAAAAGTATAAAAATTATACTGAAAAACAAAATTCAAAAAATTAAGGGTTATAAAACATAAAGTCTAAAAGTTTCGTGGTCAAAGTATAAAACTATAAAAAAAATTGTGGCCAAAGTCGAAAATATACTAAAAACGAAAATAGAAAATTTAAGTGGCATAAAACATAAAAGTCTAAAAGTTTCGTGGCCATAGTATAAAACTATAAAAAATATACTAAAAGACGAAAGTAGAAAAGTTAAAGGGTATAAGACGTAAAAGTCTATAACTTAGTGGTAAAATATAAAACCATAAAAAAATATGACCAAAGTTAAAAACCAAAAACTTTATGGTAAAAGTCTAAAACACTAAACTTTAGATGGCCAAAGTTAAAATGCCAAAAGTTTGTGGCCAAAAATAAAACCTAAACTAAATTTTGGTGGCCAAACAAAAAGAACATAAACTAAATTGTGGTGTTCAAAGTTAAAATATGAAAAATTTGTGCCAAAAGTAATAGAAACCTAAAGAATACTATTAATCTATGAAATTTGATTGTTATATATATAATATAATGACACATGTTTGCTTAATAAAATTCACTCCATCTTGGTACTTAATTTATAATTATTATTATTAATCTATACATATGCATTAGTTATTCTAAGGTGTGTTTGGCGCGCCATAAGCTATCTTATAAGCTAGCTTTTTGACGTACCAAACAAAGCTTTTTTTAAAAAGCTAACTTTTTTTAAAAGCCTCGTTTGGTAATGTCAAAAAGCTAGCTTATAAGCTAGGTTTTGAAAAGCTAGTTGGAGTAGCGTTTCAACTAGCTTTTATAATATTTTCAGTTTTACCATTCCCTAACTTATAAATAAATACATTTATTTACATTTATGACATGTACTTGTATGTCATTTTATATTTTTCAGCTAGTTTATCAGTTAGTTTTTACCAAACGTTATTTTTTATCAGCTAACTTATCAGCCAGCTTATAGTTTATTAGCTAGCAGCTATCTTATCAGCTAGCAGCTAGCTTTTTAGCTAGCTTATCAGCCAAAAGCTAGCTTTTCAGCTAGGGCGCAAAACACAACCTAACTCGTATTATACATGCTATTTTATAAAATAATATAATTAATAACTTCATACATAATTATTATTATTATTATATTTTTTATACATAAGTTTAAACCTAAACATATAAGAAATAATTAAATTTTTATCAGTATATAACCATGAAAAAGTAAAAAATGAATATTTAAAATTGCTAATAACAAATAATGAAGATTTCAGAATTAGTAAATTATATTTTAAGATAATATATATTTAAATATAATTGAAATCTTATTTGTATAATTTAGATTTATATTTTTATATTTAATTGTATAATTTAGATTATTTATAATTATTAGTATTTAATAGGAGGGAGAGTTTGTATTTAATATAAGAGAGAGACGGTAAAGTTTTGATGAAAGTAAATATGGAGATGGCAGGTGACATTGAAGAATTTTGTTCATCATATAATAGTTAGAGTAATTTTTTATTTATGAAGTATAGGAAGCAATAATAACATGACATGTGAAAATTCATTAAAATTAATAGGAATGATATTAAAATAAAATTCACATTGCAGTTTCATTTTTTAAATTTATGAATTAGCTATGTTTTCGAGTTTTATGAATTGAATAAGTTGTTATAATAAATATTGATATTTTATTTTTTAGACTAAAATTTAAATTTCGTAATCTTGCATATGATTGATGAAGATAATGATACATTTTTCATGTGTTTGTTAATTAGTTTTATATGTTTTTTGTTTAGTGTGTTTCTGTGTTTATTTTCTGAAGCGTGTTTCAGTCTTTGAACAATGAGTTACGATGTATTGAATGTGTTACTATGGTCAATGAGTTAAAATGTATAGTTAGTTAGGACATCAAATGCAGTGAGTTAGGATATTTTCTGCAATGCATTCGATTTGTGTAGACGATGTGTTAGGCTTGATCGACCATTGTTTAATACTTAAAACACCTTCTTCAAATAAAATATACTCTATATAATTTGATATCAATATACAATCTCTATTTTACCCTTAGTAGCCTTTGTTGTCATTAATAGTAAAATGGAAAAAAAAACATATTATTTTAATTAATTAATTTTTTCAATTTATTTATATTAATTAATTATTTAGTGTAACTGATTAATTCTTTAATTTATTTCTAGTAATCAATCTATTTTAATAATCAATTCAATCTTTTAATGTAGTATAATCAATTAAGTTATAATCTTTTTAAATAAAAAAAAATATATTTTTAATTAATTAATCAACTATTTATTTATAATCGAGTCGTGATAATTTCATATATTTTTATTTACATAACCTCACTTTGTTTTAAAAATATAATTTATTTTAAATTATTTATAGTGTTTCATTGGTTTTAGTGATTACAGTTTTCCACTCTTCACACACGTCAAATGCAAATTGTAATATACCTAATTTGCGATTATCTTGCTTAGTGTTGCTTTACCACAATTTAATGGAACCTAACAATTATATAATGATCTTAATTGGTTCGAATATGGTCCGGACTATCTTTCTATTAGTATATGATGTTTTCTGGTGACGGCGAGGCGTTTATCGCAGTCGTCACTCATAATTTGAGTCTTTTTCAGGTTTGTTCTTTAATAACTTTATTTGTTTGATCTTTCATTTTGTTTTTGATATTTAACGGGAATTATTATGTTGGAGGAAAGGTGACAAAAGCTAGTTCTTATTGTGACTACTTTTGGCTCAATTGTGAATAATTTAATCAAAAAGTTAAATTAGGGTTTTAGTTTGATTTGATTAGTTTGATTTGGGTTTTGTTTTCTTAACATTCTCTTTTAGAGCAAGTGGTATACTATGTGAATGGCTTGCATGATCTATGTGGCATCAAACCCAAATAAGGAATACCGCCCTCCCTCCTACATGGGTTGCTTTCGTGGGAATTCCCACGGGAAAAATAATCAAACTCACATAATTTTATTCAATCATTACATGACTCATACACCATTTCGGCTGAGTTTTATAAAGGAAACTATAAATACAATCATAATCTACGACAATTATGTATTTTTATAAGAAAAATTGGCCCATATGAATCCCAGTTATCACACATTGGCCGATAATAATCCCACTTTTGATTTCCCCCCATAATAATTTCAATTATTAAAACATTTGCCTATATTGAACATTCATTAACTATAGACTAACCCAGTTAGTGTGAGGGACTGTTTTTGTAATTTCTTAAAATGTGTCGTGGGTAACATCGTTTGCCATGATGAGACCCTCGGGTAACCGGATGTTTTTGTTTATTATATTGAAATGAAATACTTGTTAAATTTAAATTTAAACTTATTTAAAGTAAAAAAAATTATAAAATAAAATAGAATAAAATATTTTATATTACATTTATATTATGTAATTAAAATATTATTATGAATAATTTATTAAAGTATATATGATAAAATATATTATTTTAATAAAATATAATATATATGTAATAAAAATATTATCCTGAATAAATTATTAACCTTTATTGAAATCTAGTATTTGGATAATTACTAACTTTAATATAATAAATTTTGTATTTGAATAATTACTTATTGGATAATTACTTATTAAAAGTTAAACTAAATAAACCCCAATATGGGAATTGTATTTGAGTTAATCCAAAATTTTGTGGTGATGACAAGTGTCATTTTTTACTAATTAAAGTATAACAAAACTTTTTGTTTATTATATAGTATATAAATATATAAATATAGATAGATTAAATCATAATATTATAAAAAATACCAAACTCACACAACCAAGTCACACACGTATACCTCTCTTACCAAACTCACACGGGTGAGTCCAATCACTATCTACGTGACAAATTCAGACAATCAAACCCACACAATATACATCATGACCTTACTGTAAGCTTGTATGTGGAATTGGAAAAGCTTGTATTACTAACAAGAAGAGATACAATATATAATTACAGAGGAGGCCTAAACAAGGAAATACAATCAACTAAACTAATGAGAATATTACAAAATATACACCCATAATATTCTTGTGAATATTATCGGTTAACACTCCCCCGCAGTTGAAGCCGGAGCTTGACGAAGGCATAAACTCGATCGAAAGCGGACGAACAACTGCTTCGGCAAGCCCTTTGTGAAGATGTCAGCATATTGGTAATCGGCCGGGACGTGTAACACTTTGACCTCGCCAATGCGAACCTTTTCACGCACGAAATGAATGTCAAGTTCCACGTGTTTGGTGCGTTGATGTTGGACCGGGTTCTCTGTCAAATAAACTGCAGAAACGTTGTCACAATAAACAATAGTAGCCCGACGCGTAGGAACATGTAACTCGAGTAACAGATTTCGGATCCATGACGTTTCTGCAACAGCATTGGCGACCCCACGATATTCGGCTTCCGTGCTAGAACGGGAAATTGTGGGCTGACGCTTCGACGACCAGGAGATAAGATTGTTGCCCAGATAAACACAATACCCGGACGTCGACCGTCGTGAATCAGGGCACCCACCCCAATCAGCATCAGAGTAAGCAGTTAAATGCGTGGACTGGGACGGAGAAATATGTAAGCCAAAATCAAGCGTGCCCTTGATGTATCGTAATATCCGTTTGAGGAACATAAAATGATCAACCTGAGGAGCATGCATAAAAAGGCAAACCTGCTGAACCGCGTAGCATATGTCAGGCCTGGTGATAGTAAGATACTGGAGAGCACCAGCTAAACTTCGATATAACGCACCATCCTCAAACGGAGTACCACCGGTGGCACTAAGTTTGGAGCCAATCTCCACCGGGGTAGTACTGGGTTTGCACTGAGACATGTTGGCTTTGGCAAGAATCTCGGAGGCGTACTGAGATTGAGACAAGAAAAACCCACCCTGTCTTTTGCCAACACTAATACCCAGAAAATGATGTAACCTGCCAAGATCAGTCATTTAAATTCAGAAGATAAGCTGGCAATAATCTGATTAAGCAAAGTAGTGGATGAAGCTGTGAGCACGATGTCGTCGACATAAAGCAGTAAATACGCCATCTGTGAACCCTGTCGGTAGACAAACAAAGATGTATCACTAACAGTGCTTTTAAAACCACACTTTGAAAGGAACCCTGCGAAACGATGGTACCATGCCCGAGGAGCCTGTTTCAAACCATACAAAGATTTTGTCAGTTTGCACACATGTTTAGGATGATCAGGACTAGTAAAACCAGGCGGTTGAAACATATAAACAGTCTCCTTAAGATCCCCGTGTAAAATGCATTCTTGACATCCAACTGATGGATAGGCCAAGATCTAGAAACTGCCAGACTAAGCACAGTGCGAATGGTGGTGGGTTTAACCACCGGACTAAACGTATCATCACAATCAACCCCGACAGTCTGACTTTTACCGTTAACAACGAGACGTGCCTTGTACCTTTCAAGAGTACCATCAGCCCTGTACTTATGTTTAAATAACCACATACAGCGTATAATAGGAACATTGACAGGACGAGCTACTAACTCCCACGTGCGATTCTCCAATAGAGCTTCATATTCGCTGGTCATAGCACGCTTCCAATTCGGATCGTTGAGGGCAGCAAGGTGAGATTTTGGAAGAGGGGAGATAGGAGGAGAGGTTTGGACGTTGAGATTTAGCGGTTTACGGGGTTTGGAAATACCGGCCATTGACCGGGTTTGCATCGGATGACAGGATACGGGGGGTGGTGGTGGGGAGGTAGGGGCGGAGGAAGAAGGCGAGGGGGTAGCGGGCTGGTCAGGTTCGGGTGAAGTGGGAGGTGGCGAGGTGGTGGTGGACGATGGAGTAGGGGTGGTGGTGGACGATGGAAAGCCGGGTGGGGAAGGCACAGGTGAATGAGGCGGAGTGAGAGGGTCGTTGGAGGCTGGGGGAGGTGGGGTAAAGATAAGGGGAGATGGGTCGAGAAAAGAGGGTGGTGGTGTTGGGTTTGCGGGGTTAGCGAATGGGAAGTTGGTCTCGTCAAACGTCACATGACGGGAGAAAAGGGTTTTACCGGTAGAAAGCTCAAGACAACGATAACCCCGGAAGTTGGCGGGGTAACCGAGGAAGACACACCTAGTGGAGCGGGGTTGGAGTTTGTTTGAGCGAGTGGCGGAAGTGTTCGGGTAGCAAAGGCACCCGAAGACCCGGAGATGTTGGTATGTGGGGTGGCGGTGATAGAGCATGGACATAGGTGTGTTATTACGGAGAAGGGGGGTAGGGAGAATATTATGAAGATAGCAAGCGATGTGGAGGGATTCTACCCAAAAGTGGTTGGGCAATGATGCATGGGTCACGATGGTAAACATGATGTCGTTGAGACGACGGATCATGCGCTCGGATTTCCCATTTTGTTGGGAAGTGTGCGGACAAGAAAAACGAATATGAATGCCATTTTGAGCTGTGAAATTCCGAAAATGGTGATTATCAAATTCGCCCCCCATGTCACATTGAAAGGTTTGAACGTTAAGTTTAAATTGTGTTTTCACGTATTGATGAAAATGAGTGAATTTAGTAAATGTTTCGGATTTGAATTTCAAAGGATACACCCACGTATATTGAGAATAGTCATCAATTAGAACCATGTAGTATTATAACCTGCATGACTTAATACTGGAGATGTCCACAAATCACAATGTAAAATTGAAAATGGCATTAAAGTACGCGAAACAGAATCCGAAAATGGTAATCGTTTATGTTTCGACAATTGACAAGAATTGCAAACAAATGTAGATGCTAACTTATTGCAGGAAATAAAATGCTTAGAGCTAAGATAATCCATGACAGGCTTGCCCGGGTGGCCGAGCCTATTATGCCAAAAGTGTGACCCATGGGTGGTGAGAAAAGCAGACGGTAGAGCATTCTTGGTGAGCGGATAGAGGTGGCTTGAGCTATTGTGGCGGCTCAGGATAGTACCAGTCTTGAAATCCTTCACGGAAAATCCAAAAGGGTCAAACTCAATAGAAGTATTATTATCGATATTAAATTGACGAACGGAAATAAGGTTTTTAATAACATTGGGGTTAAAGAGAACATTCTTAAGGTCAAGGGATTTGGAGGTGGTGGCGATGGTTGAGGATCCTGATCCGAGGATTGGAAGCTGACTGCCATTACCTACAAATATTGACGATATAGGAGATGCCGTGGAAAAATTAGTAAGCTTACCTGAATCGTTGGCTATGTGAGACGAGGCGCCGGTGTCCATGTGCCAAAGTCCTTGACCCGAGTCTTGCTCCAAATTCAGGCCCTGCATAGCATTAGCGAGCTGTGTGGGCTCCAAAGGGTCCACATCGGTTAGATTGACTTGTGGGTTGTGTTCAGATGGGCCGGCCCTGTTATTATTATTATTGTTCCATCTGGGCTGCTGTTGGGCCGGCTGAAAGGGATAGGCCCATCCCCCTTGGGCAGGAAACGGACATGGGGGTGGGGACCAGTAGGGTCCAGGAGCCCAAAAGGGCATCGGTGGCATCACAGGAGGGACGAACCGGCGCTGCTGAGAAGACCCGGATGACGACGACGAGGAGCCGCGCTGACCGGTGCGAGGCGCAGAGCGAGAGGACTGGTTCCCTCGTGGCTGAAACTGTTTGCGATTGGAGACCAGCCCTCGATTGTTAGACGCCGGCGGCGACGGCGGATCAGCGGTGGCAGCAGCGACCACCGGGGTTGCGGGTGGTTTTTCTCGGGCATTCTGGCGGAGCTGTTCCTGATGAAGCATGTTGCAAGCGGTTTCCCAGGTGGGAATGGTCTGATTGATGTACGAGGCAACGCTGTCATACTCGGTCGGGAGACCCCGAACAAGACGAAGAACCCGGCGCTGATTAGAAACCGGAGAGTCGACGTCACCGAGTTGGTCCGCAAGCTCCTTCAAACGCTGACAATATGCCTCCAAGGAGGGCATATCTTGAAGCATAAGGGTCGAAAATTCTTGTTCGAGAGCGGCGGCCCGGGCTCCTTTGTTATTGAGAAACAGATTCTGAACACGCAACCATGCTTCACGAGCCGTAGATTCATCCTGGATGACACGCCCGAGAAGGTCGTCGGAAAGGGTTCCATAAATCCATTGAAGGACCTTAGCATCAAGCTTGAGCCATTGCTTGTACTCGGGATCGGTTGAAGCAACCGGAGCAGTTCCGTCGATGTGGTGATAAACTTCATGACTTTGAGCATGGAGTTTAAAGAGACGAACCCAGTTGGAGTAGGAGAGTTTGACACCGTCGAGGATTCGAACATGGTTCTGGATGTTGCCGACGGTGTACGCCGGATGGATGGCCGGCGGTTGGGTTTTGGGTGCAGCGGGCTTGTCCCCCATCGAGATGGAAGGGATCGGTAGGAAAAAAGAAAGGACGGCGGGGATTGGGATCACAAACCGCCTGGAGATGGCTCTAATACCATGTAAGCTTGTATGTGGAATTGGAAAAGCTTGTATTACTAACAAGAAGAGATACAATATATAATTACAGAGGAGGCCTAAACAAAGAAATACAATCAACTAAACTAATGAGAATATTACAAAATATACACCCATAATATTCTTGTGAATATTATCGGTTAACACTTACTTGCTGACTTGCTATTTGTTTGAGCAATTATTTTGTGGACTTATTGGTAACTGTGTTTAGCACTAATTGTGTTTAGTAGTAATGCTCCAGGCTGCAAATCTGACTTGAAACTCTTTCATGTTCGTACACTTTTTTTTTAAAGACTAAACAAATTATTTAGTTATGTGAGTTTGATTGTGTGAGTTAATGAATCAATCGGATGGCACACTGTTAAAAAAAAATACTAAGTGATTAAACGATTTGCACAAGTCAGAAAGGAGATGCACATCTCATCGCACAAACTAGTCAAATTCTAGTTCTTACTAAATAGTATGTCTTCTAAAACTTCCCCTTAAAAAAGTATTTACATTGTAAAAAGTGTGTCATCCCCGTTGATTCATTAACTTACAGTATTAACTTTTAAGTTTGATTTAAACTTTAATGCATGATATCTTTTGTGTTTGATGATGATCCCATACATATAAATTTTTTAAATAGAAGTGTAAAAGTCCTAGAATTATAATTTTGGGTCAATTAAACCGTATTCATGAGATCTTTATAAAAAAGATCAAAATCACTTAAAATATATGCCAATGGTTTTTAGATATTTCCTAAATGAAAAGACATAAGAAGAAGGGAACAAAACAAAATACTTTTGTGTTTAGATGTGAATAATTTTTCTGAAAATTATATGTTAGTGTCCAATATGTCTATTTAAAAGAAAATGAAAGAAGATTAGAAATTTGGAATCATTTCGATTAATATTTAATTTTATGTTCTTACTTATTGCTTAGAGGATATTTGGTGTCGTTGAGGCTCGATGAGGGAGTTTGTCATTCCCCCTTTGGGAACGTCTTTTGCCTTTTTTGTTTGGATTTGGGGTAGGGCGTGTAACACTTGTATTTTACCTGGTTGTGAAATTCGATCCATTTTGAAAATTTCACGTTTTCTCGATTTACGGATTAATAGGTACCAAAAGAATTTCCGAGTGTTTATACCTCTAAATAATGTTTTTAGATAATCTAAAATCATTTTTCAAAACAAAATATTTAATTAAAAGCTTTTGGAACCAACTGGGTTCCTTGAAGCAGTTTGCGGTTTTTACGCGATTTAGGTATGCGAATCGTCATTTATCGGAAAATCACGTATTTGGTGCTAGTGTGTCAACTTGGTTATTTTGTGAGTCTTAAATTAATAAAATTACAAGTCATCACGCAAAGTCGAGTCACGAAACGTTGGTGGCTAATAAAAAAGTGATACGTACGTTATTTTGCCTAAAAACGTGTTACATGAATTCAGTTATTCGATAATAACTCAACATATGACATGCTTATATTCAATTTTACTAGCTTGAATGCGGTTGATATGATGGGGGATGAAAGATGGTGAAAAACGTAAAAAACCATAGTCGAAAACAACGAATAACAAAGAAACAGGAGCGAAAACAATGAAACCAACCAAGGGAGGTCTGCTCCAGGAGGGCATGCGGATGGTAGGTCCTTCCTCTGGAACTGTTGTGGTCCGCATGGTTACTTGACGGTGAAAAACCCTAATTTTTTGGTATTTAAGCCATAACAACCTTATTTAACCTCATTTCTTCACCCCTAAACCCTTTACAACCGTTTCTGGACCTGATCTACCATCTACCGTCAAACATTTGAAGAATCTTGATCATTTGGAGTGGACCTAAGCTCAAAATCATCATCATAATCACCCTTTTTGTTGGTATGTTCTTGGTTCTTGATCTAACTTGAGTTTTATGCATCAAGATTAAAATTTTATGTTAGTTTAAGACTGATCTTTGTTGTTCATGCCATGATATGTGTAGATCTACGATATGTGTTAAAAAGTTATGATCTTTATGTATGAAAGTCAATATATGATGATTTTTTGTTAGATCTTGCATGATTAATGATAAAGACTTGATCTTAATGCATCGTTAGTGATAAAAATGTCATCTTGATGATAGATCTAGGGTTCGGTTATGTAATTGGCATGCTGGATGATGTTTGATGAATAAAGTTGATGAATTAATATGCATACATGCATGGATGTCATGAAAAATGAAGATTTTTTGATGATAATTAACGTTGGTAGATTGTAGATCCAAGTAGATCAAGTGCATATTTAGTTAATAAATATTTGGGTTTTATGATGTTGATAAGGTAAAGATTGGATTTTTATGTTACCTTGCATGATAAATAGTTAGGTTAGGTTTTATCTTATAAATCAATATATTTATATATGTATATCTGTATCATGTTGGAAACCATGGGATGATCTTGCATGTATGATGTTGTTTATGTTGTGCTTGTATGTTTATGAATTTGGTAGGATAAATATGACCACTTTTTTTGCTCTTATGATTTCATGAAAAATATATATTTTTAGGTCGACATGAAAATTAATAGTTATGTTAATATTTATTTTCCGTCGCAAGATCTAGTAATAGGAATGTCCCATATAATAAATTAACCACGTACGTCATCACTTGAATAAATCACCAACGAGTTGTCGAGTCGATTGTGTGCGTTGTGTCAATTTGAGTCGTGAAGTTTAATTATTTATTTTTTTTAGCTATTTACTTCTCTATCTCATTTAGTCGTCAAGGTCATATTCGGGGTTTAACCGTCTCGTGTCGTGGTGTCATTTTTAATTCATATCTCCAATATCAGGTGGGTATTCCTAGCTCCTATTTCTTTTTAACGTGTTGGGGTGCAACATGTACCATTATCAAACCCATATTCTTGGTTCACTACTCAAAAGCTACATGCGAACTCTATGTTGTTATTTGTGCTCGTGTATGTGAACTTGTGTGATTTGTTGTTATGTTGTGATCGACCTCTAGAACGACCTCGCGTAACATTAACTGTAAAAGCCCGGGATTACAATAGTAGATCTATTGGTGTGACGACCCACCTGACTTGACCGGTGTTTGGTGTTAGGGTGATTTGAAACCTTATTTGTCAAGGTTGGATTATGCACTATTGTTTGCTCTATCTCACATCATGTTTATCGTACTTGAATGCACTTAACTCATTGAATCGCATGTCCTAAATCTATATAACATATCAAACCTATGTTTACTCACTAATTATTCGTAGTTGACCTTTATGTTGTACATGTTGCGGGATATGCCGTTTTGATGATGATGATCTTGTCGATGACACCTTAGGATGCATGTGGACTTAGTTGTGACCTAAACTAAAAGAACTTATTCTGTTAATAACTGATGTAGTATATTTGGATTATTATGTAATATTCGAATTCTATGAAATGGGTTGATTAAGAATATTGCAACATTAAATTAGTGTTTTGTGCAGCTGGACAATCATCGCGTCCCGACATATTCCGTCATTGGTTGGGGTTAGGTTATTAGAAACAACCTGACATACACTTATGTCTTAGGTATCCTGCATGAGTGCCTCATGCGTAATGTGCCTATATTTTTGCTATGTCCATTAAATGCTTCTTGATCTTCCTATTACGATCCTTGCCTTGATCCTTGATGTTTAGCACACACTTGTACACAAATCACTTGAGGGTTCCTAAACTCTTTCCTTAGTAATGGTGCCTTATGTACCATTTAGGAAAATTAATTTTCTCGATTTTATAATCTCGTCGGAGTTAGGGTTTTAGCGGTAGAAATGTAGTAACTGGAAGGGTGGAAGCACCGGTAGCCGGGGTCTCTGTCTAGAAAACGTTGCGTATAAATCTGAATTAATGAACCCGAACGCTCACCCGAGACGCCCCGATGAGAGTGGGGAAACCTATTAGGCCAAAGCATGTTAATTACCGCTAGAATCGTAAATAACTCTGATTAGTCACAGCTGTAGTTTCCCAATCGAGAAATGAGAACTATTTCGTTGTGTTTTTATAAAAATTGTTCAATTTCGTGATTTACGCGTTATTATGCTTATTGCGATTCTCGATGATTTATGATGATCTATGAATCACTACCTCACTGTTCACTAATACACATGTTTTGCACTTGATCCCTCGTGTATTAAATTAATTATCAACCTGATTTTTTGTGTTATGTGTCGGTGATTTTGCAATTTTTAACAATCCTTGGTATCTTATGATTTATTTTATTACGTCGCCTCGTGATGTCCCAGGTCGAGTGTTCTATATAATGTCTCCCTCTCGTGGTCTCAAATAGATCATTCATGTCTTATCTCTTGGATGTTTCTCCCTTTTTCTTGACTTGGGTCACAACAATCGCTGCACCAACCGCAAGGTGGCCCTCGTTACTCGCCCAGTTAAGAGGCCGTGCCTCGGGTTTCACCCTTTTGTGCAAATCGTGCGAGCATCACCACCCCTCCAAATGCTATGTTGTGATCGACCTCTAGAAAAACCTCACGTAGCATTAACTGTAAAAAGCGGGGGTTACAATAATAGATCTATTGGTGTGACGACCCACCTGACTTGACCGGTGTTTGGCGTCGGGTGACTAGAAACCTTATTGTCAGGATTGGATTATGCACCATTGTTTTCTCTATCTCATATCATGTTTATTGTACTCTCATATCATGTTTATTGTACTTCAATGCACTTAACTCATTGAATCACATGTTCTAAATCTATATAGCATATTAAACCTATGTTTACTCACAACCTATTCGTAGATGACCTTTATGTTGTACATGTTGCAGGATATGCCGTTTGATGATGATGATCTTGTTAATGACACCTTAGGATGCATGTGGACTTAGTTGTGACCTCAACTAAAAGAAATTGCTTTGTCAATCACCGATGTATTATATTTAGATTATTATGTAATATTCAAATTCTATGAAATGGGTTGATTAAGAATGTCGCAACATTAAATTAGTGTTGTGTGCATCTGGACAATCATCACGCCCCAACATATTCTGCCGACGGTTGGGGTGTGACATGGCGAAGATATGTGGGTTTCATGGCGAAAATATATTTCTTGACTTATGATGTGTTTGAGACCATAAAAAATTACGCTAATAAATTACCAGCAAGTTTTGTAAAGAAACATTTGATCGCTTAATGATTTGAATACAAAAACGGTGTTTTCGAGACCTGAAACCCTAATTTACAGCTTAATATTTTAATAAATTTTGGTCCTTTGAAATTCTCATCTCAAATAGAAAACTTGGACATTTTTGCTAACTAAAATGAACCTTAGGGACCAAAGGTGAAAAACCGGACTCAAACGGTGACTTTCGGTACCTCAGAAATCTTAATTTTTACAAGTTAGGCCTTCATCGAAAAATGGTAATTTTGAAAGTGAAAACACTTGAAAACAATATAATTGCCACTTACCAAGTGTTTAGGAAACTCAAACCGTCATAAAACGAGTCATAGAAGTTAAAACGACACTTTTATCGGGAAAATTGACACTTGAGACCTTGAAATATAAAGACTTATATTTGTTGACATTATTCCAAGAAAATAGTTCTATATATTTGTAACAATATATTTTCTATGAAAAAAACGAATAATATCGTGTTATGACGCGCGGTAGAAAACACGTATTTTAGACACCACTATTGAATATTTTATTAATATTTTTTCTTATGGTTCAAAGACCGAATAAATATTTAACGACTTTAGATATTTACTATTCGTGTCATCTTGCGTGAAAATGATTATATATTTTAGTATATATATCTCGTATTATTTTTCGGACGCAAAATTCTAAAATATATCCCTGGCCCACCATCAATGGCACCACCGCATATTGCGGTGGTACCATTACAATCATCCTTAGAAGTATTAATAAAATTATTAATATATCTTTTTTTAAAGACTAATAAATAAAACCCTGACTCTCATAAGGACCCCCTTGGTAATAAAACTATTAATATAATATTCTATATTTTACTTTAATGGTTCGGTTAATAACACAGGAGGAAATGTTTTTGATACAGGATCGTAGGGGATCGTTTAAAAGTAAACGATCATTTGTAGCGGATGCGGAAAACTAGGTTAAACTTTGTCATATCAGAGAATGTTTTGCTAGGGTCGTTTGACACCAAACGACCGTGGGTATTTTTTAATTTTATTTAGTATATTGAAGTCGCTAAATTTCAAATAATAAATTTTTAAAATTTTTTATTTAATATATTGAAGTCGCTATATTTCAAGAACACATCCATGATGTTGGAACAAGATTTTTAGAATTTACTAAAAATTTTAAATTTAATTGAAGACAGTACAAACGTAATTTATTTAAAATTCAAAATGCAACTGAAGAGAGTACAAACGTAAACTCATCCAAAACATTCCTGAAACTCTCTTCCCATCCTGCGTATAGTGTTCGATTCTTCACGTGAACGTTCTCGATTAATCCATGACAATTCTCTGCATGTGTTGTAGGTTAACTCACTGCACGTTTCGTACACGCGTATAATCCTGTTATCATTTCGTCAATGTAAGAGAGTAGCATACCGACATCTGCATTGCTTCTTAACGAATACAACCCCTTGTGAAGATCATGGTCGGGGGTTAGAAAGTAAAGCCACATGTTGTTGAGATTTTCATAGCCAGTTCTTGCATGATGAACGCCGTATCAGAAAATTGAAAGGTATTGACGTTTAGGTAGTCAACTAAGAAGCATTGACCGCTCTCGTATCTCCTCCATGGTAAGGCTTTGAAATGACCGGAATAAAAGATTGTTAGGGTGAAATAATCCGGATTTCGTGAGTATATGTCATCAACAATCAACCCTTTGTCATAATCATTAATCGAACGAATCGACCATGAACGTCTGTTGGTAGAAGTCATTGTTTTTTACACAGATGAATCTTGTGAGAGATGAAATGAAGCTACTATTGAATGTGAACTTTTTGTAGTTGAATAATATAGCTTTCGACAAAAAACCCATTGGAAAATAAAGTCGTTTGCAAACCTAACCGTTTGAATATGTAGCCGTTTGAAAAAATAGTCGTTTTGAAATGTAGGGGTTTGAAATATAGCCGTTGGGATTATAGCCGTTTGAAATATAGCCATTGGGGTTATAGCCTATATATACCAGTATGGTCCACATAATGTTGGCATATCATTCAATGGCAAATCAAGGAAACAAGGGTTTTTATCCTTATATGCAGGAGTTTGAAAACAACGAGGACCTGAATATGCCTATTGACGTGTGTTAAAGTGTCTATCAAAAATCGGTCAAGTCAAAAAGGGAAAATCCCGAGTGACTAAACACACACGTAGGGCAGTGTACCCATCGTATGCAGGATAGTATCGGTAAATACCCGGCTGTCAAATCCAAGGACGCAATGCAGGCTCTCGATATGCGAACTTTGCTAATATTTAACCTAAAATATTCTGATTTTGAGAAAAACAAGAAAACGGATAAACAATCAACTAAGATAGCTAAGGAACAAAGTAATAGAACCTAAGGTGACTCAAATATGGGAAAAAGGGTGCTGCCTGGCAAGGAATCCTCTGGGCTGACTATTGACTGATAAACTGACTACCTCATGTGACACTACCCTCTAAAGATGAAAACCGCGATAACTTAGACTATAGACACATCTTCGCTATCTAGGCAATCCTAAACTGAAGTCCGGATAGTCAATTGACACTTATTGCTAAGTGGTCAGATCGCTTCGGTCAAAGCATATTAGACACGTATGAAACAGAAAACCACTCAAGAGGTCTCTCAATATGGTTTCTACAACACACTAGAATACTAAAATGGGATCAATGAAACCTAAGCAAAGTTTAACACGTACAAGCGGGTCAAAACCTTAAGTTCTCAAGTATTCTAACCAACCGACAAAGTCAAACAACCACCTAGTGTGCAAAATGAATCGGTCAATTCAATCCAACACAAATATTATGCAAAATCAGCCCCAAATTATAACTACAAGATCTTGTAGAAGTTCTCCTATCATGCATTTGATCAAAACTCATAAAAGTCAAACCAAATAATAACCAAATCACTAATTAGGTCAAAGTTCTTTGAGCCTAAGCAATTTAATCACATCAAGCAATCATAACAGAAGCTAAACATGCTAATATGATCATTTCATAGATCCAATTCAGGTTCAATAGCAATAAGATCAAGTCACATGAAGAAAGTCAAAGTAAAAAGTCAAATCAAGCCCAAATTCATCCAATACCAAGCAACACTATAGATCTAGCCTACAATCATGTTTAGAACTGATAAAAACATCATCTTTGAACCATACATGATCTGAAAGATCAACAAAAAGAGAAAGAAATCAAGCCTTGGTGAAGAACACCTAAAAATGGAAGAAAAATCTTCAATCTTCAATCCAAATCCAAGTTATCTTCAATCCTTAAGCTTCAAATCCGTCTTCTACAGCAGATCTAGGGTTTTTTCGATTGGGTATGGGGTGTTCTCCTCTTAATGATGGCCAAAGTGTGTTTAAATAGAGGCAAAATAGGGTTTACTGTCTGTTCGTCGATGCGGGCTGCATCAGATTAGACTGGAGGCGATGCGGCCCGCATTGCCCCTTTGAGTGCATAGTTTGACCAGACACAAAGCAGGCTGCATCAGGTGATAAGGATATCAATGCACCCCGCATTGACCCGGATCAGAAAAACCTCAATATTTTTAATCTTCAACCACCGAGCACCGCAACGGGTCCAAAAGCTCCAAAATCATCCAAATCCAAACACCAACACAGCAGAACCTTAAATTCAACAAATTTATCAATTAAGCATCGAATCCAACCAAAGTATAACCAAAATGTAATGAAAATGGGACATTTATTCATCAAAAATCATAACCAAGATGCTATGCATCAAATATCCCCACACTTAAATCTTGCTTGCCCTCAAGCAAAATCTTATGCAACACTTCCACAAGCCAATCGACAACGCAACGCTTCACCCAACCCAATGCAACTACTTAAGCCCACAAGCATCACCAATTCTCAAGATTTACACTTTTCAAAAGATTTATAATCCAACAAGCAATTATGACAATTATTTAAAAACATGGAAATGCTTACTAGCTCGACACACATCAAGGTTCAATCAAACAAGCAACATACCCCTCACAATGATCACTCAACTCGGCTTTATTTAGTGGATAGACGATTAAGTGGATCGTCGATTTAAGTGGATCACTCAAGGCCAAACACGCACCCCATTATCATAGGCTTGTATCGAAATCGCATCTCCACCAAATAACATAAAACCGGCCATAAATCAAGAGGACTTTATTAAGGGATGTAATGTTAGGCTAGGGTTTAGGGTATGGAATGGGAATGTGAAAGTGGCGAAGTGCTTAGAAATCCGGAAAAGTCAATAAACAGAACTAACACAAACAAACTATTTACATAAGTAAACTCAAAGTCGGGTAATTTTGACCCGAACACAAAAGCTAAGAACAACTCTATATATATATTTTTTCAGCTTTATCTTAGGTCTATGACCTCCAATAATGAGCTAGAATTTTCTGCAATTTTTTTTTTCTTTTTTGATTTTTTTTTTTTTTTTTTTGCAATCTCATATGAATTCCTAGAATGGAGATTGAGTACTAGGAGAATCACACTTAATCACTTTTTCTTTTTCTTTCTTTCTTTTTTTTGTAAACTAAAAACGACTTGATGAAACTAACCAAAATATATACACAAAGTCCTAAACTAATCCGGATTCTTCACACAAGGGTTTAAGAACAAAAAATACAAGGTTAAACAAAAGGCTAAATGGGTCAAAAAGTGGGAAAATCAAACGAGAAGGAAAAAGGCTCAAACGGGTTTTCTAAGGGATAATGTTAAGGGTAGGAAAAATGATAAGATCAAAGAAAAAATGCTAAGTCAAAGGGGTTAATCCTAATGCCTCTATCATTTCTATGCCCAATTTTAGTTCATGATCTCGACACGTATAAACAACACAAGTTCTAAAATGAAAGCGCATGCTGGCATAACACTCAACCAAACGAAAGTGAGAACAATCATGTAATAAATAAGGCAATTTAGGCTCAAATAACTCACGGAAACGGATGGAAAAGGGCTACCGATATGATGCAAGCTATCAATCCCCCATCCGATAGTTTCACTAAGTAAAGCATCCCATTTATTGATTTTATTTGAAAAAAAACACTTGCTTGGAAATACTTTTTCAAGAAACTC
The DNA here is from genome assembly GCA_039602395.1 of Deinandra increscens subsp. villosa. Lineage (NCBI taxonomy): Eukaryota > Viridiplantae > Streptophyta > Magnoliopsida > Asterales > Asteraceae > Deinandra > Deinandra increscens. Next base: position 23,032 of record JBCNJP010000341.1, read on the forward strand.
GAAGAAAAGGGTTTGACTAGAGACAAGCATCGTATACACAGGCGAGCAAAACGTCACGAATTACATCAACGGGCCCACTTCCATGTGCAATAAGACGGGCAAAAATCTCAATTTCAACTAAAAATAGGGGGATATGATAATAAAATTTGAAAATTTTTCACAATATTAAACAATTTCATGTTTTCTTCAACCGTTTCCCTCCCCACACTTGAATCGTACATCGTCCCGAATGTACATGAATGACATAAATAAGAACAAGGGTGAAGGAAACTGAAAACTCCCCTGATCGAAGATATGCAGCTCTCGACGAATGCCAGAACTGCCTGAATGAGTCGCGAGGGGCCAAACATCTCTGAAATGGCAGGAACCACAGATCTCGACCACAGGTGCCAGAAATGTGTTCCGATGATGCTCCAAAATGTAAAAATGTTAGAAAACAGCTCTCGACGAATGCCAGAACTGCCTCCGCATATCACTAAGACAAACACATAAAACAATGCATCAACCATCACATATATCATAAAAAGAAACATAATAAAGCATGTCAATGTAAACACCCAACCCTTATACAAAATATCCCGAGTTTGTAAAAGATGAATACAACAAAAGCAAAAGTACAACTCGGATAAGGGTACAACCGGATCTGATCAAGGCTGCGGGTCTGCTGGTGGTCCTGGGAATGGTGGCATCTGGACTCCTGGTATCTGTGGGAAAGCCTGAGCCATCCACATCAAAATCCGTCGCTGATCTGCGACCTCTGCTCGAAGTGTGTCGATGGTCTGACTCTGCTGCTGGACAAGCTGGAACAACTGAGACTGATCTGGTGGGGCGTGAGGGCTGGGACTCTGCTCGTCTGAACTCTGCTCGTCTGAACTCTGATCTGGCCCGACATCATCAGTGGCCTGCAAACGAGTCGATCTGGCATGAAGCCTAACACGCTCCCCGGGTAGTCTGACACAAACAGTGGGGGGAGGACGAGGCTGGAGCGGAATACGGACATCTCCGGCCGCTGGCGGGATCTGAATCGGCCGTGTAGCGACAAAACGAATAACTCCCAACGAAGGAGTCTCAATAATACCCATCAAAGTAATGACCTCGGCAGTAAACGTGGAAAACCTTGCTGTGACAACCTCGGTGATCTCCTGTCCCGCTGGAATATCAGCTCGTACGTCCGGGATCAGGCCATAACTCTCAGCAAGTCTGGTGACAAAAGCTCCTCCACCGATGCCTCCGCCAGATCTAGGAGAAACCTGACGGTGAAGAAATAACGCTAAATCATGCGCCAAGTGATAATCGACACCCTGGATCAGTGAATAGAGAAGGCGGGCATCGGTGAATGTCACCTTCTCCGTGCTCCCTCGGCGAGCAGCAACGGAGTGGGCGAAAACCCTATGAAGATACCGGTAAAACGGGTCGCGAATCCATATCTCTGTCGGTTTGGCTGTAAGGGGTCCATCAGCAATAGACGGCCACCATAAGCCTAACTCTAAAGCGGTGAAATCTGTGGCCGTCGTACCGAACACCGGTGAAGAATCAGCTGTGTAGATGCCAGCCCGCTCTCCGAACTCAGCCAGTGATAAGTGACGCTCCTGCCCTCCAAGTCTGAATGTGACTGCGTATGGATAGGTGAAACTCGTGGCCGTCTTGGGGGGCCTGAAGGCATACTCGAGTGTGGAGAAGAACTCAAGCGAGAGCTCGCGGTATACCGGGCGATCACACTCAAGAAAACGGCTCCAAGCCGGTGTCAAAAGCTGCTCTAGGCGCTGAGAGGCTCCGAGTGTCTCGAGTAGGGGACGGTCGAATGTGCGAAATGGGATGAAGGGCGCCCGAAGAAGTGATTTCAGTCTCTTGTGTGCCTTTGACTGTGGGCGAAAACGTAGCCAGTGATGGGGATGGAGCGGCTCGTATGCGGCGATCTCTGCTGAAACTGGCTCACCATCAACTGGGAATGGCATCATCGTGGGTGGTGGTGCTCGCTTCTTGGGCACTGCTGATGCGCCGCGCTTTTTGCGCTTGTTGCCAGCTTGCTTTGAGCCTGCCATAACCTGCACATTTCTCAACAATACAAGTAAGTATAATGAAAATCATGAGAAAAGTGGAAATCGGGCTTCAAACGGGCAATTGTTGAAAAATTTTGCAAAGTAATGAAATTTGGTCAAAAGCAAATGGCGGGAATGGAGATTGAGTACCCAACAACTTGCATTTGACCAAAACCAACAACGCCCAAATGAAACCCTCACACGAACCGCCCAATTGTCGTTTATGAAGTCGACGGTTCGCGTGAAACGGTCAAAGATGTTTGGAAACCAAGTGCGCGGACGTTTGTTTAAAAATTATGAAGTGACGTTCCGCAAACTCGAAATCCAAACATGCCCCAAAAATACCGTCCTACGGACCATTGGAATGGAGATTGAGTACCAACGGCCCACATTACGGTAAGATTTTCAGAAAAAACGGGCATGACCCGTTCGTTTATCGGACTAAACCAACACCCAATTTTTGGGTGTTCCAACCAATCTCAACAGTCAAGCACAAGCAGAAATGCATCATCGGGCGATCATCAATGAGAGAAACAATCAACTAAACCTACATTACCAAAACTAAACAAGAAAGACACAAAAGAAAACAACTTAAAGGAAACTAAGAAAATTAACGAAACAAGCAAATAAAACCTAAACGAGCAAAATAAACGCATGGAATTAAAACAAGGAAGCCCTAAATAATTAAACAAATTTTCTACTTTGTGATTTTTAATTTTTTTATATATATAAATAAAAATAAAGAAATATTTACAAACAGAAAATGACAACTAAAAGACTAAAAACTAAATAACTAGATAAAAATGAAAAAGTTCTAAAAACTCTAACTAAAACCTAAGGAAAATTAACTAAGTATTTAAAACACGAAATTACCTAAGATGCTTAACTCTAAAAACGCAAATGGACTAAACTATACCTCAATGCACTAAAATGAGACCTAGATGCAATCCATTAACCTAAATTAAACAAGTCTATCCTAAGAGAAATGCTATCAACAAATCAAAAGAAAGACACAATTAACCTAAACTTTCACCTATGCCATCACAAACTTTTGAATCATCACAACCTACATGAAACTTCATAAAGCAGTCACAAGTAATCCCCTTAAATCAAACCACTCAAGGTAAACACACTTATAATGAACTACCATGTTAGGCACATGTTTGAATCAAGAGATTTATGCAAATTATCACAGCAGCTAAATGAACTAAAAATCATCACAGTTTGGCAAAATCACAAAATCAAGCATCACAACTGGTGATTTGATGAGCAGATTAAACAAGTATCTTCAAAATTTCAATATCTCATAAATTTGAGATCAAGAACACTGACCTGGACTTATGAATTGAAAACAGAAATTAGTGGAATGATGATGATGATGATCGAATGTGTGTGCGCGGCTGCTGGTCTTGTGGAAATCAGAGGACAGTGGAGACGGGGATTGTGGTGTGGGCGGGATGTGGTGGTTGGTTGTAATCATGGAGAAGAAAGGAGATGGGAGAGAGTGGCGTTGGTGAGGGTCGCCGGATGGTGGAAAGGACGCGAGGGACTGGTGGCGGTGGCTGTTGAGAAGGCAGAGATGGAAGGGGGAAGAAGGGGTAGCGGCGAGCAGGGGATTTCTGGCGACCGGCGAAGGGTGGTGGAGGTCAGGTGGGAGCGTAATCGGAGAGGGAGGAAATCAACGGGAGGGAAGTTTTGAAATTAGGGCTCAATTGAGGATTTGGGGAAAATATAGGTGGGTTTTCACGATTTGAAGCCGATGCGGGGCGCATCAGTCTCAGGATTCATGCGTTGCAGCCCGCATTGCAGTCTGCACAGACCCATTTTCTTTAAAAATCCTAATTTTCACCCGCAGCCGATTCTCTCAATTCCGATCATCATCAAACAGCATAAACTCATACCGGGGACTGTTTAGGACTTACCAACCATGACACAAACCTGTTTTGCATCAATCTTACCCGAAACAAGTCCAAAATTCCAAAAATACCCCTATTTTGCAAAGTCTTCAACTTGGCATACAAAACGATGCAATCCTCATCCGTTTTAAACTCTTTTCTGCCCCGGATGCATCTACCAACCTGCAAAACTAAAAACCAAGCGTAAAATGGAAAAAGAAAGCATAAATGAAACTAAAATGACTACAAATCAAGCAAAAGTCAAAGTGGACCATAAAAAAGTCAAACTAAGCTAAAATCAACCAAAATAAGCACAAAGTAACTAAGTAAACTCAAAACCTAATCGGGTTGCCTCCCGCAAGCGCTAAATTTATTTACGAGTCTTCAGCCGGACTCGACCCCGCGATCAGCGCGTCGGGGCTTTCAAACCTGAAACGATCTCATCATCCTCGTTAATCGGACCTCCTAAGTAGTGCTTTAACCTATGTCCGTTAACTTTGAATGAACTACCATCCGCACCCTCAATCTCGACAGTTCCATATGGAAACACCTGTTTGACAACGTGAGGACCAGACCAGCGAGATTTCAGTTTACCAGGGAACAGTTTCAACCTGGCATTGAAAATAAGAACACGGTCTCCTGGTTTGAACTCCTTCCTCCGAATGTGTCGATCATGAACCCGCTTGGTTTTCTCTTTGTAAGCTCCCGAAGTCTCATACGCATGGTCGCGTAACTCCTCCAACTCATGCAACTGAAAGAATCGCTCTCGCGTCGCCTCATCCAAGTCAAGGTTCACGGCCTTCAAGGCCCAATAAGCTCTATGCTCCAACTCCACTGGAAGATGACACGCCTTTCCATATATCAGCCTAAACGGTGTAGTCCCTGTAGATGTCTTGTAGGCTGTTCGGAAGGCCCACAGTGCGTCATCCAGCTTATCTGCCCAATCCTTACGGTTTTTGTTCACCGTTTTCTCCAAAATCCTCTTAACTCCGCGGTTCGTGACTTCAACTTGCCCACTCGTCTGGGGATGATATGGTGTGGCCAATCTGTGAGTAACCCCATAACGATGCAACGCCTTCTCCATCTGCGCGTTGCAAAAGTGGGTGCCACGATCGCTAATCAATGCCTTAGGCACTCCAAACCTCGCGAACAACCTGCGTAGGAACCGAACAACAACTCTGGCGTCATTAGTGGGCAAGGCTTGAGCCTCGACCCACTTCGACACGTAATCAACCGCAACCAGAATGTATTTGTTCCCGTGCGAAGACGGAAACGGTCCCATAAAGTCGATACCCCAGATATCGAAAATCTCACAAACCTGAATACTGGTCTGGGGCATCTCATCTCTCCTCGACACATTGCCTGCGCGCTGACAATTGTCACAGCTGCTAATCATCTCAAACGCATCCCTAAAGATAGTCGGCCAGTAAAATCCCGACTCAAACACCTTTTTCGCGGTGTAAAGCGCAGCGTAGTGTCCACCAGTCGGACCCTCGTGACAATGTCTCAAAATCTGGCGTGCCTCACGCCCATGCACGCATCTCCTAATCACCGAATCAGCACCGATCCTATAAAGATAAGGATCCTCCCAAATGTAATGTTTCAAGTCAGAAAAGAACTTCTTCTTCTGCTGAAATCCGTACCCTTTCTTCATGATCCCACTCGACAAGTAGTTCGCAAAATCTGCAAACCATGGACTCTCATCATCATCTCTCACGCGTACATAATCGAGTAACTCATGGGGGAAATAGTCATTTATGGGCATCCCCTCGAGTTTCTCATCATCCGCGTTCTCCAAACGCGAGAGGTGATCGGCCGCCACATTCTCGGCTCCCTTCTTCTCACGGATCTCAATATCAAATTCCTGCAACAGCAGGATCCATCGAATGAGTCTCGGCTTAGCATCCTGTTTGCTGAACAGATACTTAATAGCCAAATGATCCGTATACACAATAGTCTTGGACAGGACAAGATATGATCGAAATTTATCGAAGGCAAACACAACGGCGAGCAACTCTTTCTCGGTAGTAGTGTAATTCTCCTGTGCATCGTTAAGAGTTCGACTCGCATAGTAAATCGGATGGAAGTGTTTATCCCTCCTCTGTCCTAAGACTGCCCCCACTGCGAAATCGCTCGCATCACACATCAACTCAAACGGTTGCGACCAATCGGGTGCAACCATAATCGGGGCATTCACTAACCTCTCCTTCAACACATTGAATGCCTGCATGCACTCATCACTAAACACAAACGGAGCATCCTTCTCTAGGAGCTGAGTCATCGGCCGAGCAATTTTTGAAAAATCACGTATGAATCGTCGGTAAAACCCCGCGTGGCCTAGAAAACTCCGGATGGACCTCACAGAAGTCGGTGGCGGGAGTCTGGAAATAGTATCCACTTTGGCTCGATCCACCTCGAGCCCTGCGCGTGAGATCTTGTGCCCGAGCACAATACCCTCGCGAACCATAAAATGGCACTTCTCCCAATTAAGCACCAGGTTCGTCTCCTCACATCGAGCTAACATCCGCGATAAGCTCGTCAAACACTGATCAAAGGAACTCCCGAAAACAGAAAAATCATCCATGAAAACCTCCATGGAGTCCTCGATCATATCATGAAAAATCGCAACCATACAACGCTGGAATGTCGCTGGAGCGTTACATAATCCAAACGGCATGCGTCGGTACGCAAATGTGCCATAGGGACATGTAAATGTGGTTTTCTCCTGATCCTCCGGTGCGATGGGGATCTGGAAATAACCTGAAAAGCCGTCAAGGAAACAATAATAACTGTGACCGGCTAAACGCTCCAACATCTGATCGATGAACGGGAGTGGGAAATGATCTTTCCTCGTAGCATCGTTGAGTTTGCGATAGTCAATGCAAACTCTCCACCCCGTAACCGTGCGCGTAGGAATCATCTCATTCCTCTCATTCGCTACAACTGTCATGCCCCCTTTCTTGGGCACAACCTGAACCGGACTGACCCACGGTGAATCAGAGATAGGATAAATCAATCCGGCATCTAGAAGCTTCAAAACCTCTTTCTTCACCACATCCTGCATGTTCGGGTTCAGTCGTCTCTGTCTCTGCACAACAGGCTTAAACTCATCCTCCATCAAAATCTTATGTGTGCAGAAGGAAGGGCTAATCCCCTTAATATCCATAATCTTCCACGCAATAGCCTGTTTGTGCTCTCTCAAAACATCCAACAATCTCTGTTTCTCATCACTCGTCAAATCCGAAGCAATGATAACAGGAAGTCGCGAATCCGTCTCTAAAAATGCATACTCCAAATGAGATGGCAACTCCTTAAGCTCTAAAGTGGGCGGATCCTCGATAGATGGTCTAGACTTGGCCCGTATACTCTCAATCACCTCAAACACCTCGGGGCTCAAATCTGTAGTGCTGGTCAACGCACATGACTCCTCAACTGCAGCAGCAGCGTACATACTCAACTGCGAGTCAATGTCACCCCAAAGTTGTGTGTCTGAGACACCTGAATCACAAATATCCTCAAAATGATCACTTACGTGCGGAGTGATGGTGTCAACAAAGTAGAGTGTATCATCCTGACTCTGAGGACGTCTCATCGAGTCACGGATGTCAAAGGTCACCGTCTCGTCCTCGACGCGTAAAGTGAGCGTACCGCTGAAAACATCAACCAAAGCGCGTGCGGTAGCTAGAAATGGACGACCTAAGATAAGAGGCACATGCTCGTCCTCATCCATGTCGAGGATCACAAAATCGACCGGAAACACAAATTTATCCACTTTCACCAACATATTCTCCATAATGCCCCTCGGATATTTGACCGAACGGTCAGCAAGCTGAATGCTCATGCGCGTGGGAGTGGGCTCACCAAGATCTAGTCTAGCAAATACAGAATAGGGCATCAAATTGATGCTAGCACCTAGATCAGCAAGAGCATTGCTGACGGACAAGCTACCAATCAAACACGGAATCGTAAAACTCCCGGGATCCTTCATCTTCTGTGGTAGCTTGTTCTGGAGAACTGCTGAACACTCCTCGTTCAGTGTAACTGTCGACAAGCTCCTCAAGTTTCTTTTTGTTACTCAACAAATCCTTAAGAAACCTGGCATACTTAGGCATTTGTGCTAATGCCTCAACAAACGGGAGATTGATGTGAAGCTGTTTAAACAGAGCAAGAAATTTGCTGTAATTCTCCTCGGCTCTATCCTGTCTCAAACGTGCGGGATATGGAACAGGAGGTGTGTAGACTCTCGCGGGCTCCTTGGGGCGTGCTGTACTTGCTGGGCGTAGCCTAGTAGGGTGCACCTGCCCAGTAACCTCAGTCTCAATCACCTCATCACTCTCAACTACAACCGGCTCAGCAGTGGCTGGCGGTACTGGATCCTGAGTGGTCTTGCCACTCCGAGTGGTAATCGCCTTAGCTGTTTGGCGCGGATTTGTCTCGGTATTACCCGGCAAACCTCCCTGCTGGCGCTCTGACATGGACTTTGCAAGCTGACCCATCTGTCTCTCAAGATTCTGCATATGAGTGCCCATGTTTCCCATTTCTTTCACAACAGTGGAGATATCCTGCTCGTTTTTAGAAAAACGCGATTCATTCTGCTGAGCAACTTTCTGAATATCCAAAGCAGATTTCTGATTCTGCTGCATCATCTGAGCCATCATATCAGTAAGATTCTTCATACCCGTATCCTCAGACTGAATCGGGATCTGTCTGGTGCTCTCATGGTTAGGGTTGTAGAAACCCTGCTGTCTCTGTGGTGGTCGTGGCTGAAACCCCGGTGGGTTCGAACTGCTCGGCTCCTGCCTCCACCCTGAATTCTGGTTTGGTCTCCAAGCCTGATTGTAGCTATACTGGTTGGGCGGTGGGCGGGCCTGGCTAGCCATGTAATCGACCTGCTCTGGTAGCTCGGTGCTACCAACAATGGGACAACTCGTGATATCATGAGGACCAGCACACAACTGACAAAATTTAACATGCTGTTGAGTCTCCTGTGGCTGGTTCATCTGTTTCTGACTCGTCTGCATCTCTTTCATCATCTGCGAGAGCGCATCGACCTGCGCTGAGAGAGCTGTAACGGGATCTACCTGATGAACCCCTCTCGTCTGGGGCTGTCTACTCGTACGCGTGGTAGACCACTGGTAGCCGTTCAGTGCAAGCTCCTCGAGTAAATCACGCGCCTCCTCTGGCGTTTTGCTGCTCAGAGATCCACCGGCGGAACTATCAACAGTAGGTCGCGTGAGGGCGTTCAGACCGCCATAGAAAATCTGCACCTGCTGATGCAACTCGATGCCATGAGATGGGCATTTCCTCAACAACTCCTTAAATCTCTCCCATGCCTCATACAAACTCTCGGTGTCCTCCTGCACGAATGAATAAATCTTGTTTCGGAACATTGCGGCTTTTGACGGAGGAAAGTACTTGGAAACGAATTTCTGAGTCAAAGAATCCCAAGTAGTAATCGAACCAGGCGGGAGAGACTGAAGCCACGCCTTCGCTGCGCCGCGAAGGGAAAATGGGAAGAGTCTCAACTTAACGGCCTCCGATGTGACTCCATTGAGTTTGAACGTGTCGCAAACCTCAAGGAAATTTGAAATATGAGCCATCGGGTCATCGTTCGGAAATCCATCGAACTGAACAGAATTTAAGATCATGGAAATGGTCTGAGGCTGGATCTGGAAGTTGTTAGCTTCCACGGGTGGTCGTATGACACTGGGCTGCGCCCCCGCGATGTCGGGACGAGCGTAGTCGGCGAGCGTGCGTCTCGGCGGAAGTGCCATCGGAACAGGAACAACTAATGCCTCCAAACGTCGAAGTCTATGAAAAACCCTCTCAGGCTCGGACAACGGTGAAAAAGGACTCCTCCGACGACGAATGCGCATAAACAGACGAAAAACGAAAAAGAAAACAGAAACAGAACATAAAGAAACTAGACTAAGCTAATAAACTAACTAACACGTAGGTAAACACAGAAATAAGCAGACATACTAGAAACATGCAAATAAACAAGTAACGAAAGCAAGTAAATGGCTAAACTACTAGCTCTGAACTTTCTCGAAATCTGCGCGTCCCCGGCAACGGCGCCAAAAACTTGACGTGTGTTAAAGTGTCTATCAAAAATCGGTCAAGTCAAAAAGGGAAAATCCCGAGTGACTAAACACACACGTAGGGCAGTGTACCCATCGTATGCAGGATAGTATCGGTAAATACCCGGATGTCAAATCCAAGGACGCAATGCAGGCTCTCGATATGCGAACTTTGCTAATATTTAACCTAAAATATTCTGATTTTGAGAAAAACAAGAAAACAGATAAACAATCAACTAAGATAGCTAAGGAACAAAGTAATAGAACCTAAGGTGACTCAAATATGGGAAAAAGGGTGCTGCCTGGCAAGGAATCCTCTGGGCTGACTATTGACTGATAAACTGACTACCTCATGTGACACTACCCTCTAAAGATGAAAACCGCGATAACTTAGACTATAGACACATCTTCGCTATCTAGGCAATCCTAAACTGAAGTCCGGATAGTCAATTGATACTTAATGCTAAGTGGTCAGATCGCTTCGGTCAAAGCAGATTAGACACGTATGAAACAGAAAACCACTCAAGAGGTCTCTCAATATGGTTTCTACAACACACTAGAATACTAAAATGGGATCAATGAAACCTAAGCAATGTCTAACACGTACAAGCGGGTCAAAACCTTAAGTTCTCAAGTATTCTAACCAACCGACAAAGTCAAACAACCACCTAGTGTGCTAAATGAATCGGTCAATTCAATCCAACACAAATATTATGCAAAATCAGCCCCAAATTATAACTACAAGATCATGTAGAAGTTCTCCTATCATGCATTTAATCAAAACTCATAAAAGTCAAACCAAATAATAACCAAATCACTAATTAGGTCAAAGTTCTTTGAGCCTAAGCAATTTAATCACATCAAGCAATGATAACAGAAGCTAAACATGCTAATATGATCATTTCATAGATCCAATTCAGATTCAATAGCAATAAGATCAAGTCACATGAAGAAAGTCAAAGTAAAAAGTCAAATCAAGCCCAAATTCATCCAATACCAAGCAACACTATAGATCTAGCCTACAATCATGTTTAGAACTGATAAAAACATCATCTTTGAACCATACATGATCTGAAAGATCAACAAAAAGAGAAAGAAATCAAGCCTTGGTGAAGAACACCTAAAAATGGAAGAAAAATCTTCAATCTTCAATCCAAATCCAAGTTATCTTCAATCCTTAAGCTTCAAATCCGTCTTCTACAGCAGATCTAGGGTTTTTTCGAGTGGGTATGGGGTGTTCTCCTCTTAATGACGGCCAAAGTGTGTTTAAATAGAGGCAAAATAGGGTTTACTGTCTGTTCGTCGATGCGGGCTACATCAGATTAGACTGGAGGCGATGCGGCCCGCATTGCCCCTTTGACTGCATAGTTTGACCAGACACAAAGCGGGCTGCATCAGGTGATAAGGATATCAATGCACCCCGCATTGACCCGGATCAGAAAAACCTCAATATTTTTAATCTTCAACCACCGAGCACCGCAACGGGTCCAAAAGCTCCAAAATCATCCAAATCCAAACACCGACACAGCAGAACCTTAAATTCAACAAATTTATCAATTAAGCATCGAATCCAACCAAAGTATAACCAAAATGTAATGAAAATAGGACATTTATTCATAAAAAATCATAACCAAGATGCTATGCATCACCTATGGATGAGTTTCTACGTATTCTGGATGAAGCACCCGAAGATCTCCCGCCACTCTCGCTTTTCGGTGATCAAATGAATCCAACTTATGTTGATGGGATTCCTTACGATTTTTATGATCGTCCCCATGTTAGCCCCATTGTCGGTAACCCGCCACATCGTCCTCCGGTCAACACACCTCGTCCTCCGGTCAACACAGCTCGTCCTCCGGCTAACCCACATCGTCCTCCGGTTAATCCACGTCGTCCTCAGGTTAATCAACGTCGTCCTCTGGTTAATTCTACTAGTCCTCCGGTTAACCTCACTCCCGAACAGGACTGGGACTTCCCCTGGAATCATTAAAAGTATGTTTAGGTTTATGATGTACTTTCCTATTTATGTATTCTAGTCGGTGATGTAATTTTCAGAATAACTGTAGCTGATCTTCTATGCTATTATAACATCGTTTAAGACTTGTTCATTTGAAAATATAACCGTTCAAAATCTATAACCGTTTGAAATAAAGGCGTTCAAAATATAAACGTTAGGAAAATATAGTTTTTTTTAAACCTATATTTAGAAGTTATTTCCATAGAAAATCAGGAAAATAAGGTTTTATGTCAAAATTCCGATTAAGCTTTTCATAAGTTTAACATACGCAATACATTTCCTATGATATTAACATGTAAATTAAAGCAATTTAGAAGCAAAACACAAATAACATCATAACACATTACCATGAACCATTTGTTAAACTTAACATAATACCAAAAAAAAGTTAATAGTTTGTTACTAACAAACACATAATAACAAAATAAAAATAAAACCTACAGCTAAGCAGTCTCATCGTCGTCCTGATCATCCATCACCTGGTCGGCGTTAGCATCCGGGTCCACAAAGGGCTCTAGCTGAGGCGGTGGCTGTGGCACCACACCGCTACTCTCCGCCAGCTGCCGTATACTCTCCACCGTCCACGGATTAAACGCAATGTCGTGTCGTACTAAGTGAGTTAGCTCACGTAAATGGCGAAGAGTCTCCCGCATAAACTCAGGACTAGGTGCAACCGGTGGGATGATGACACGTGGATGTATCTCACGAGGTGGTAGTGGTGGTGGAGCTGGGCCTGCGGCTTGTCCCTCCTCTGCGACCACATCCTCCGCCTCTATCTACTGCAGGTATATTATACGAGCCGCCTCGGCGTCCTGGGGTCCATTAAACACATGCAACCCCCCGTCTGCAAAATAAAACAAACGTTAGTAAACATAGTATACAACACTATATAATGTAATTACCAAATTTTCACACCTGCAGTCCAACGAACCACATCATCCTCCCCCATCATCACTATATGCATGTTTTGAGCTACCTTATCGACCCGGGCCCAATGTATCTGTGGGCTCAACCCAGCAATCACCTCCGGTGTAAGAAGCCCCATATTCACGACGATGCCCATAATGATGCCACTGCACACGATGAGGCTCTCAGGCTGAAACATAAGTTCGTTAGTTTTGTTAATATTAACAAATAAACCATAGAAATAATATGTAAAATTACTTACTGACAATGTATGGAGATGAGAAAAGTAGGTGGCAAGACACCACGCCAGGTTGCTACACCGCCGCCGGATCACCGACCGCAAGTAGAAAAGATCAAGCTTGTTGATCTGCTCGAGGGTCTGATTCCGACCCTAGATAGATGTCGTAATGCACCAATGCAGATACTGGTTAGCGGGTCATATAGTGCAGACGCCCGGTTCGTGCGTCTAGGGACCGCCGCGGCCGGGAAACCAAACTCCCCCTAGCCACGTATGGCCACCATGTGGTCAGTGGTGGAAGCTCAAACTGAACCAATAAGTGCCACCAACGAATGTCTATCTCATCCGGGTCGTACAAACGTGTACACTCCGTCGCCCAACGCCGCAGTGTCATCCGATGTTGCTGGCCACATAGCCGAAATGATACCGACTCGTGGGCTAAATTCTCCTGTGACCCATGAGCCAGAGGGGGAAAAAGAAAGTGGACAAAAACTCTAAGCACAGCTCCTGATAAGAGCTGTGCGCCCCCAACTCAAACATACGGGGCCATCCGCTCGCCCCTGCTGCCCGATGAAATCAGTCACTCGAGCACGGTCCCCAACCGTGTCAAACAGATCGTAGTCGATGACACGCGTGACACAGATCTCTCTCGGTAAAAACTTCCACATCCTTATCCGGCTCTCTGTGTGTCTCGGGAAGTGAAGAAACGCGTGGGCGTGGAGCTGTGCTGGGTCGCCCTTGGGCTCCGTATCGGGACGGGCCCGTACTCTACGTGGAGGCATCTGCAATAATAATAATACATAACGAATTTTCTAAACATTTTAACGATAAACGGTTATTTCTTAATTTATTGCAAACAGAAATTTTAATGATAAACGAAAATTATTTAAACATTTTAACAATAAATGGAAATTTTCTAAACATTTTAACGATAAACGAAAATTTTCTAAATATTTTAACGATAAACGGTTAAACAAAATAACGTTTTTTCTAAAAAATATATTGCAAACGGTTATTTCCTGATTTAAAAAAAATTTAAAATCTTAGGGAGGCCGTTTGGTAACAAACGGCTCGTTTGACTTAATTTTTTTTAAAACCAAACGATCGTTTGGTGTTAAACAGGTTGTTGGACAAAAAAAATTAAAATCACCAAACGATCGTTTGTACACGAACGGGCTGTTTACACCCCCCCCCCCCGGCCAAACGATCATTTGGTTTCAAACGGCCCCGATCCGGAATTCTTTTTTTTTGAATTTTCGAGTTTGTTCTTCGTCATAACACCTAAATCTAAGATCGTTCGGGCAAACTATACAACTAAATCTAGTGTTCTAAGTTCAAATCTAAGTTACTCCAAGGAAAAATCTTATTCTAACAACATAATCGAACGTAAACGAAGCAAAGTAGTGTTACCGACCTGAATTGACGAAGAACACACGAAGAACACTTGAATATGCTCTGAATTATGAAATTCTTCAAAATTTCACAAACGATCGTTTGTTTACAAATGACCAAAGTTTTTCTTATATAGGAGGGCCCACGACCCAGGTAAAAAATTATATATATTTTTTTTCCAGAATGTCTCGATTGAAATTCTAAATTTATTAAAAATTTACATAAACTCTCTCTATAAAAATTGCATAAATAACATAAATAAATTACGAATCACTCGAGAACTTCTTCATGGTACTGCGGTGGTTTTTTTTAGCGTCAACGCTTCGTAAAGATCTAGACGTTTCTTGTATATAATCGGCCAGTCCATTGCTAATGACATGTCATGTATTTTGTTGTACATATACGACATTAAGGGAAGCGGGAACTCCCCCGTTAACCTGACACTGATATAATGGATATTGTTCACTTACGCAATGGTAATAAACCTGTGAGGTTTGGTATCTTTCGCGGAGACATTTGTCGGAAAAAATGGTGCGGTTTGGTTCCGACATGTGTCAAGGAAAACAACAACGCATGAATACCTGTTAGCAAAAAGACCCCCACACCCAGGCATTTGTAGCCACTTCTCCCGTGGAGCGGGCTGTATATCATCATATATGAGGCAGGTTCTCATTTCTTCATAGTTGAACATGTCTTCGGTGTATTCGCGCCAGCGTTTGTTTAGCTCCTTTAGAAGTTCTGTGCGAATCTCGCGCCATTCATGTTCATCCAGACCTATGCCCACACCCAGAGCACAAAATCCACAATTCCCGTCACCCAACATATCTTGCGTTTCTTTCACATATTTATGAAAAATCTTCGGTATAACATCCCGGAACCGGATCCAGTTGTTCTTCTCCTCGTCCCTCGGTACCCAATCTTCCTTGGGAGCCTTTCCTTTTCTTGACTTCGGACTATTTTTGCTGCCCTTGGTTAACGGGGAGTAATCACTAAGTCGGGCCGGCTCACGGAATGTATAATCATGGGTAGAAGATTCCTGTGTCCCGTACGGTTGTTGGCTAAATTGTTCATAGTCATGTTCTTCCTGCTACTCAGATCATTCGGGTACATACGAGTTGTGCCTAGGAGGATCCTTAATATCCTTCTTGCTCTTAGGGGGACGCCCGCGAGGTTTTTGGTTAGTTACGGGAGGTTCCCTGTCGGTTTTAAAGGGTCGTATGAAATATTTAAACCGATTAATAATTTTTTTTTGATTCGGCTTCGGCTGAACCAATACATGCCTCGTTATCTCATCCATCGCGGCCTCGGCGTCAAAAGATTCTCCGGCACCAACGATCAAAGGTTGATCATCGAGCTTCCTCCAGTACGGGTCTATGTCCTCCAAGGGATATTTTTCGTATGGATTTCAACGTTGGACAATTTAAACGAGGAAGGAAAAAAGTTAAACTAAAAATGCCATAAAATTACTGGTTTGTTACCTGCCCGAATGTAATTTCCCAACCGGCACGAACATGGGAGCCCGCATGACGTCCAGACGTTACAAGCGCAGCCACGGCGGTACTCGTAGAGTTTATCAGTCCGTCTTACCTCCTTAACCATTATATCAAGGCCTTTGTGTGATACATGGTATATGAGTTCACGCAACACCAAAATATTATTATGCTCGTGCATCCTTTTGATCTTACTGTCGGTGAAGCTGGTTTTTATAAGAGTTTCTTGTGCCGCCACAATATCATCGACACACGACACAAACCTGTCCAACGTGCAGTTTGTTGCATCGTTTAAATCCTTTTTAAGCCTTGAGTGTTGGCTTTCGACTCTGTTTGTCGTGTAGTTTTTGTAGTTCCGGTATCCATCGGTCCAGACGGACACAAACTTTTCCTTATAATTCTCCAGCCACGTTTGGTTTAGGTACAAAAGACAAACTAAATTGACACGAGAAAAAACATTACGAATACATACAGTCAAAATATGATGATTGAACAGTGAAAGGAAAACTTACCTCGATTGTTTTCGACAAGTTCTCGGTAAAGTGCATCGTAGTGGTAGTTAAAATTTTTTGACGTGTTAGCGTTTATTACTTTGCTCCACAACCGTAAAACCGTTCCCATCCAGGACCGTCAAAGCCTTTATTGCATTTTTTAAAGATGTTTTGCATCAGGGTATCACCAATCCTGTCTTCACCTTTAATCCTTTGTAACAGGTTATACATCGTCCTTTGCTGGATATGTTCTTCGGGTTGTTTTTCTTTATTCCAGTCATCATGAGACGCGGCCGCATCCTTTTGACTTGACATCTGCCTCACATGAGCAGTCTCCTCGGCATAAAACTTCATTGCCATTGGATGACCCTCTAGATCCTCCGACGGTTCGTGGTTATGTTCATGGTTTACCAAGGTTAGTTTCCACCCGCCTAAATTTTCCCTGAAATTACCTAACATCTCAAACAAACAACCACATTTCTTGCTTCCAGTCTTTTTCGTGGTAGATTTCCCCTTGTAAATACCACTACGATCACATCATATCCAGATTGTATTGAACTCATCGGAATTATTCTTTGTTGTCCGTTTTGTTGCAAGAACGTAACCCCTGGGGTATGCTCGTTCATTTGCCCAGTTAAACAGTTCTTGTGTTTGATAGATCTGAAATTATGTCATGGGTATAACTAATGAAAAACTTTTTTTCCTTTCAAAACACGCGTTTATGAAGTTTATATTAGTTGTACCTGATCGGTTGTGTACACCTCAGGGCCATCGTTGTTATTATTGTTGTTGCTATCGATGTTGCCGTCGTAGTCGCCGCCTCTGTTTTTGTTGTTGTTGTTGTTCTCGTCGGCGTAATCCCCGTAATTACTATAGTCGCCTCTGTAATTACCACCATAGTTACCTCCATAATTATAATTATCTTCGTGATTATAATTATAATTATATGCATGAATATAATCATCTCTGTGATTATAATAACAGCTGTTAGTACCACCGTGGATGGAGTTATCACCTCCACTATTACCATCGGGGATTGAGTTATCACCTCCAATAGTTCCACCGGATGTTTCATCGTCTTCATATAAGTACTTGAACCACGACATGACTTGCGTATTTATTTGGAAATTCATAGATGATATAAGACAATGAAAAATGAATTACGAACGATATGTTACGTCCTCGTTTTATAACCAAACATATATACATTCGGGCGATTGATACGTATAGAAATCCAGAATATTACATTGTATCATCTGAAAAGCGGAATATTGCGTCGAATCAGTCGATCAAATAATTCAACTTTGTAATGCAAAATTTGTCCATGGAATCTCACAAATGATCGTTTGGAAGAAAAGAGCAAAGAAAGGGGTCGTTTGGGGACAAACGATCGTGCATAAAAAAACAACGCACATGCATTTGCAGCTTTGGTAATCCAAAAATAG
>JBCNJP010000342.1:0-40787 GCA_039602395.1 Deinandra increscens subsp. villosa
ATCTAGGATTAGGGTTCTCGTGATCGGATCGTCGAAGAACAAGGGAGGCGGCGGCGGCGGGGTTGCTGTCGGCGTCGGAATCGTGAGAGGGAGGAGAAAGGGGGCCGAAAATCTCACTTTGAGGATTAGGGTTTCGCCTCTCTTAATCAGTTATATTTATAACTGATTTAGTTTCCGTTTAGCCCCTTTGATTTTACCTAATCCTTAATCGAACCTTTTAATTTCCGAAATTAACATTCAACTCTTTAAATGTTTGTCGCTTGCCGAATATTAGTCAAACTAATAATTTGTCGATCTTCGTCCATGGCGTAAATAATATTTAGCGTCTTTTGTCGCTTAATTAATCTTAATGATTAATGGTAATTTAAATAAGTAATTAATAATTCATTTATTAAACTGTTCAATAAACAAATAATTAATACTTCTTCGAATTTGCCGGTTATAAAAGTAAGCGGACTTTAAATACCCGTTGCCTCCGGTGTAACTCTTACGGGTCTTAACCGGGTCGGGTACTTGATTTAGTCGGGTCTTGACACCTAAATCCAACAGTCTCCCACTTGGACTGATCGCGACTATTAATCAAGATACAGTCAGAGGTGCTCTAGCTACACGTGGCTGTCCCAACCAGTCATGACACTTCAAGTCAAAACAACCAAGGCATATCAATAAACTTGTGATATAGTTTAGACTTATGGCATTTTTAAAGTCATTCCTTTCTGTATAAGACATCAATCGAACTAGAGACATGGATTTATTCATTCTCTATCATGTTCGATCATTGTATTTCTCGTTGTTCTGTTCGAAGTGGTCCAATCAAACACACAGTAAGTTCGGGTAAGGCCTTACACTTAACACTTGGAACTAACGAGAGGGCCCACGATGTCAAACTGTTGCATTAATACAAGAGTACAGAATCCCATATTAATTACATACAGCTCCCACTAAGCTTCAGATCAATTCCCAAAAGTAACCGTTATGGCTGGCAGTTACGCGACAGCGTTAAGCTACAATCAAAGAAAGTTCTTAGGCAGACGGGAGGTTGCTCATGTATCTCAGGTCGAAGGATACTGTTGAGTATACCATCAGTCAGATTTGTCTTATGATTGGATCATGAAGACATTCTGATGCGAGTTACGTTGTCACACCCCCAAATCAACCACTAACGGAGTTTATACCGTTAAGGGGTGCGAGCAAACCAGGACCACAACCATTAGTTACAAATACTAAACGAATCAGAGTTAAGTCCAAGCATTCATAATAAAAACAGTTTAAAGTTCGCAGCGGAAAATAAACATAAGTATCTTAGCACTAACCACGTGCTTTAATTACAGAACATAAATAGTTGTTTAATTCCCAAATTAAGTTTAAAATAAAATTAAGTATCTTATTGTGCCATGCCAACCTCCAGTGGATACTCTTCAACGATCTGCAAAAGTGAAAACCACACAAGTGTCAACCTAACGGTTGGTGAGTTCACGGTGGGCATGACATGCATTGGCCCGGTCTCATAATCGTATTCATCAACATGTAATTGAGTAATAGATTTGCAAAAACATTGCCAAGTATTGAATTACCGAATATGCACTAGTTAAGTAAAAGTTAAAGCAGTCAACCGATATCGCGGGTAGCTAATCCGGTTTCCATGCACTAAGGAAGTTTGTACCAAAGCTGACCATAAAGTATCGTAGTGGCAGAGCCTTCAGCTATTTTGTTTTGCAGACATATGTCATCGCGGCTTTGCCTCCCCCGTGTCCTCTCGGGATCACGGTCAGATAGGCTGATATTGTACCTCCGTGCACCTCCAGTGTCACGAGGCGGAGTTTGTCAAACTCCAGTAGATCTACCCAACATCCCCTCGCTTTACAATTAATGGCACAATTAAGTTGAGGACTTTTTCAGTTAAAAGACAATCCTTAGAAATCATGTGATATCATGTGGTTTAGACTTTAACCTACACTAGCCATATTAAAACGGTTTACTTTGGGGTTCTTATGAATCCCGAAAACATTTTTCAGTTTCGTTTTAGAATTATTTGTTTAAGTAATTCACAAGTGTTTCCCATAAAACACTTCAAGTTCATCAAGTAGGTGCATAGCATTCTAAGTTTTCAGTTTCATCAAGTAGTGCATAGCACTCATAAAGTTGTCAGCATTGTTTTTCATTAGGTTATTCAGTGTGTCCCAAACGGGCTCACAGTAAACGGGTTAGTGACACTCACCTTGGGTTGCACTGCTACACTTGTTAATAATCCAAGTATTGCTTAACGAAGACCTATGAACACGTTTAGGTCTTAAGTATTAGTTTTGTGTCTAAACTCTACATAACGTCACTATGGCCCATAACATAGCACGTTGGACTATAACACGACATACCGACACACGACACCGATGGTTGATCATAAACAAGGGTTCATATAATACAGAAATCATAGTATGTCTTATCATAGCATAATCATGTAAGTCATAGCATAGCATTCAAATAAGTTGCACAAGTTTGGGTTTAGTCTGGCGAAACTGCTGGAGAAACTGCTGGAGAAACTGCTAGAGAAACTGCTAGAGAAACTGCTAGAGAAACTGCTAGTTTCGCTAGCTAGTTTCGCCAGGAACTGGTTGAACTTTCGTTCAGGGACAAGGTCAGTTTCGTTCACGAGAGACACTACAGTTTCGCTGCACAGTGTCGCTGGAAGGAGATATGCATAGTTTCGCTGGATAGTTTCTCCTAATGAATGCACAGTGTCGCTGGTCGCTAAAAAACCCGTAAATTTGACTAAAAATCTTTCTAACAGCCTCCATACTTCATGTAATTCATTTTCAAGCATACATAATCATTTAGGAACATCACAGGAGCATTTTTAACATCATAAACATGTATTTTCATCATCAAATCTTCAAGAACACATTTTTCACAAAATAACCTAATCTAGCATGAATCTCTATTATGGATCAGTTTCACACGTAAAGTTGTAGTCTTTATGATAGATCCAGTATTCCTAAGCATTCTTACAGAAAATCTAACGATTACATGGAGATCTAGGCATGCTTTATGAAGGAAACACATAGAAAAGCAAGAAACATGGTCATGGGACTCACGGTTTGATCTAGGATCGATGGATGATCTTCTTCTACAGAAAAGATGGCTGATCTTGATGGTCTCTAAGGCTGGTCCAGAATCGCAAGAGGGAGAGAGAGTGTGTGTGTTTCTTGTGTGATGTATGCAAATGGGTAATTAGGGTTTAAAGCTTCATTTAAATACTAATGGCCATCATGGGCTTTCATTGGGATTTGGGCCCCCAATGATTAGCCATCATTAGCCCATGATTAGTCTAATGACTAGCCCAATCATTAATCATGTATGCATACACTTAGTTACCCGGTTAAACATATAATCACATAATTAGGCAATTTGTCACATAATTTATCAAATAATTAAATAGTCATTCTTTTTAATAAAAATCATGCATTTAAATCACGTTTCTCATAATAACAACATATAAATAAATACATAGCACATATGGACGGGTTCGGTGATCAACCAAAGGTCGTGGACGTATTCGGCCTAGTTAAGCATTAGTTACTAAGTTAACACTATTAACGTAACTAACGGAGATTGTCTAACGGAAGTAAACCTTGAAATTCCCGGATGTCACATCATCCCCTTGTAAATGGAATTTTCGTCCCAAAAATTATTCTTGTGTTATAGCGTTCGCAGTCTCAGCTGTCGTGGTTACTTGTCGTTGCTGGGGAAAGAAAGCAAAAGTTTTAGGGTCGCCACATACGTCCTGACGTCATTCTCCAATGAGGCCTTGTGAGTCTGGAAGTCAACACCTTGAGTCCAGAGTCAGAATAGTCTTGCTTCAGGCGTTGCTCCCGCAATGTCTGATCGACTACGGACTTTTAGAATATTAACGAAATATTCATGGATAATAAAACGTATAAAATTCGAACGCGTTACGCAGAATTCAAACTCTCATCTAACATCTTAGAGGAGGTTGAATGATATGGTGCAAATGATAGTGTTCGACATCCAACACTAAATCGAATATCGATGCGATGGAGAATTCACGTACTATGCAGTAGTGTGATTCCGCTGATCTAACCTGATCTTTGAAATCATGAATTCGCTATCATGTCCCCGTGTTTCGTTTTGGGATTGCCTAACGTTAGTTGTTTCTTAGATTCAGTGTTTGTCTTGAACAATGATTCTTCTTAAGTGAATCGAACTTGTGATAATATAGTGTCCTTGGTGAGCACATGTAAGAGTGTGTTATCACTTGAGCATGTTAACCGACTGTCTACAGAGTCGAATTAACCCTATGAATGTTGCATGGCATTCTTAGTTCAGATTCAATTAAGGTGGCTATTAATATTCAACAAGTATAATCGGTACTCTGATAATGAACATATATTTTCTTTCATCAGTGTTTAGCAGTGATGATGCGATTTTCCATCTATGGTTATGGCGTAACACTTTATGGCAACATTCCATGCAATATCCAAGTATTTGATTTATTTTCGGATCACATTTAGTATGATTCGAATCGTTTCAAGAGATTGATCGTATTAATGGTTGCTCAGCCACAATATGATCGATACTTAATTCAATCTTGAAACTTATAATCAATTGAGGTGTCATTTATAATTTTAATCCAGTAAAATTAAATGATCTTTAGATCGGCACTTGATCGTTATTCCGGTAAGGACCTGTGGCGATGCTCCCACTTGCTTGAGGCAGATTGACATTCTTATCCTCATCCTTCTTTCAAATCGTTTGGATACTGATCTACACGAAGAAAATGTGACAATCAATTTTCGTTTTTAAGAACGAAAATGTTCGACTTCGTAGTATGTGGTACGGAAATCAAAACTTAATATCCAGATGTTATGACTCGCTCATAAGTTCATAGACGATTGTCAAAGTCATTTCAGAGTTTGATAGCATGAAGATGCGTTCGTGTATGATTGTTTGAAAGTATCTCGTGATGATCGAGATGGTGATTTATTCTATCGGACACTTGGGTCCGACATTAGATGATGTTTCCCTTATTCAGGTAAGGTTAAACATGCAAACTCTAATCAGAATGTCAATATGTTCCGCTAAGCAATAATCAATTGTTGGTGAAACATTACCCATCTGGCTTGTCTCGTGTAGGTGCAAGAGTTGCTTTACATAGTCCAGTGACTTATCAGAGTCACCTTTCTTTAGATATTTAAAGATCTAGGTTTGGACATGTAATTACTAAATTCCATCATCGCAAGATGCCGGCCTTGGGATTGGAAGTTAGTTATGCAAGTGATGTGTGAAGGGGCGTTATGGTTACAAAAAGTCAAGGGCTTTTGATGTGGCAAGTTATCAGTCTTGTGTTTATTGGTTTCTAGATGAAACAGTGAATCGTTATACTAAACCTTTTAGTGCATGTCGGATTCAAAACACTCGTGAGTACAACAAGTGTAGTTTAAGACTTCCAAGATGTGTTTAGGTAAGCACATTTATTTGTAATGGTAATGTGCACCAGAATCGGTGTAACCATTCTACAACGTTGTAATCATCAGGTGATTATTCCTGTAGTAATTCGGTTGGTGAATCGAACTTATATGAACAAACGTCTGCTTGAAGCAGAGGATTGATTTGTTCATAAGGTTGTAGATCGAAAGGGCGATCTTCAATTGGTTCGTCTTGATTTAATATTCTTGACGTCGGATGGTTCAAAGTCATGGGACTTCACGAACTATTGTTGCGTCGTGCGTTGTCTCGTAACAATTACGATATATGCTTAAGGCGTTATAGCTTTGATGGGATATGATAACTAAAAGGGTATCATGTCGCATTTGAGCTAGCCTTGATCAAATCAAGTGCACCAGGCTAGAAGGTATGTTGTTGTGGGATTTTGAATTTAATCTAACAAAAGGTTGAATCAAATTCAAAGTAGATTAAAACCAATCATGTATGTTTCGAAAATCA
Organism: Deinandra increscens subsp. villosa; assembly: GCA_039602395.1. Classification (NCBI taxonomy): domain Eukaryota; kingdom Viridiplantae; phylum Streptophyta; class Magnoliopsida; order Asterales; family Asteraceae; genus Deinandra; species Deinandra increscens. The sequence goes on from JBCNJP010000342.1 coordinate 5,959, forward strand.
ACCATTGTCAAAACATGTCATAATCAAAATCCAGAGGAAGCAATTTGTTCATCATGGAAAACAACCAGGGAAACCAAACAAAACAAGTTGTTTTAAAATCACCAAGAATTGTTTTGAATCGAAAACTGATGACACGAACTTTATTTAGGTGCGAAAATCGCAGAGTAGCTCAGTGTTGTCTTGGTTTGCTTCCTTTCAGCTTCATGCACCTACAAAATGTAAAGTATGTCAAACATATATTTTGTAGGAATAAGTGAAGCATCATACAACATGACCTTATGTGTATACCTGAGGAATTACCCGGCTGGGCTTTTCCGCTTTTCACCTTGGTAAGATACTCTGGGCAGTTCCTTTTCCAGTGCCCCATCTTGTGGCATTCAAAACACTCGCGCTGTTCAGGCGGCGGTGCCTTGGTTGCCTTAGGCTTGCCATTTTGGGAGCTTCCAGACCCTCTGGTAACAGCTGCCTTGCCTTTCTTCTTGTTCCCACGCCTACCCTTCTTTACCTCGGGCTTCTTGACGCCTCCTGATCGGATCGCGAGTACATCGGGTGCCTTACCGTTAACAAAATTAACTTCAGCGGTCTTAAGCATACCGTGAAGTTCAGTCACTGTCTTTACCATGCTGTGCATGTTAAAGTTTACCCGGAAAGGGGTGAAGGCACTGGATAGTGAGTGAAGAATCAGGTCAGTCGCCATTTCGGCGGGGATGACGTAATTCAGTTTTGCTAAGCGGTCGATGTAACTCTTCATCTTCAGGACATGAGGGCTGACGGGAGCGCCTTCGGCCATGCGACAACTAATGAGTGTCACAACGGTGTCATAGCGCTCTTGTCGGGCCTGAGTTTCAAACATGCCCCTTAGATCTCCGATCATCTGAAAAGCCGTCCTGTCAACCATGTTTTTCTGGATCTCAGAATCCATGGTGGCTAGCATAAGACACGCGACATTCTTGGCATTTGTTCGCAGTGTGTTATGGGCGTTTCGTGCCGCGGCCGTGTCAGCTTCCGGTTCCTCAGGAACCTCAGCCTCTAACACGTTTTCCATGTTAGCCATTTTCAGGACAATTTTCAGATTCCTTTCCCAATCAAGGAAGTTGGCGCTATTAAGTTTCTCCTTCTCAAGGAGAGACTTGAGATGGAAAATCTCTTGGTTTGCGCGGTTAGCCATCTGAAACAAATAGGCAAATGTTTTAGTGTTTCGATGTTTGATTCGTATTCAAAGATGGCAAACTAATCTTGAATAGGAATTGGGAATTCAGTTAGTTAGACAATTTCTCCAGACAGCGTAAAGTGCTTTCAAAATTTCTAAGTAGCTGAATGGACAACGATTGTCACTTGTGACTGTCACAACTCCCGTTATGGGGCTTTCGCGACCGGATCAACGAAATACATTTAGCCCCATCTATGCCCATTCTGTCTACATGCCGACCAGAGGTACGGTGTTGAAATACTCCAATACCAAAGGTGCGTGTAAAGAAAATAGTAGTTGTCCTAAGTGGTCAGTGTGTGCGTACGGTGTTGAAATACTCCAATACGCTCACCTTAGAAGATACCCTAAACACCACGTGCGGTGTTGAAATACTCCAACACGGATGTATCGGTCAATATGTTCCAAGTTAGACTTGACATAGGATGGCATAGTGTCACACCCCCAAATTAACCACTAACGGAGTTTATACCGTTAAGGGGTGCGACCAGACCAGGACCACAACCATTAGTTACAAATACTAAACGAATCAGAGTAAAGTCCAAACATTAATAATAAAAACAGTTTAACAGTACGCAGCGGAAAACATTATCTTTAGCACTAACCACGTGCTTTACATAAACGTTGTTTTGAATTCCCAATTAAGTTTTAACTAAAAATAAAAGTCTTCATGTGCCATGCCAACCCGCTCCGGATACTCCTTAGCGATCTGCAAGAGTTTAAACCACGCAAGTGTCAACCTAACGGTTGGTGAGTTCACAGTGGGCATGTCACGCATTGGCCCGGTCTCATAATCATAATCGAGTCAACATATACTTATGAAATATTCATTTGTGGAAAGCAATGCTTAGTGATATCCGAAATCATATTATTGTGGTTTAGTGAAAAGTATTGTCCGTAACCTACGTTATCGGGTATGTACTAGTTTTGTATAGTTAAAGTGCTCAACCGATATCGCGGGTAGCTAATCCGTTGTTCCATGCACTAAGGAAGTTTGTACCAAAGCTGACCATAAATTATTGTAGTGGTCGTGCCATCAGTACTGCGGACCTACGTCATCGCGGTTTTGCCTCCCCCGTGTCCTCTCGGGATCACGGTCAGATAGGCTGATATTGTACCTCCGTGCACTCCCCGTGCCACGGGGCGGAGTTTGTCAAACTCCAGTAGATCTACCCAACATCCCCTCGCTTTACAATTAATGATACAATTTAGTTGAGGACTTTTAAGTTTCAAGGCATCCTTAGAAATCATGTGATATCATGTGGTTTAGACTTTAACCTACGCTAGCCATATTAAAAAGGTTTACCGGATTCTCACGAATCTCAAAAATGTTTTCAGTTTCGTTTCAGAAATAGTGGTTTAAGTAATTCACAAGTGCTTCCCATAAAGCACTTCAAGTTCGTCAAGTGGGTGCCGAGCACTCTAAGTTTTCAGGTTCATCAGGGAGGTGCATAGCACTCTTGGGGTTGTCAGCATTGTTTTTCATTTAGTTATTCGGTGTGACCCAAACGGGTTCACGGTAATCGGGTTAGTGACACTCACCTTGGGTTGCACTGCTACACTTGCTATAAAATCCAAGTTTGCTTAACGAAGACCTATGAACACGTTTAGGTCTTAAGTATCAGTTTTGTGTCTAATCTTTACTTAACGTCACTATGGCCCATAACATAGCACGTTGGAACTATGACTCGACATACAGACACACGACACCGATGGTTGATCATAGACAAGGGGTTCATATACATCAGAAATCAAGGCATGTATCATCATAGCATAATCATGTAAGTCATGGTAGAACATTCAAATAAATTGCACAAGTTTGGATTCTGGTTTCAATTTCGCTAGCAGCTTCGCTAGGCAGTTTCGCTGTGTGCACGGGCAGCACTTTCGCTAGGCAACACCCGATGACACAGTTTCGCTAGGCTAGTTTCGCTCAAAACTGTTGGCACAGTTTCGCTAGCCTAGTTTCGCCCGAAATTGGTTTGAACTTTCGTTCAGGGAATTTCGCTCGGCAGATTCGCTCGAGCAGGTCTGGTTGGTTTACCCGGAGACACTACAGTTTCGCTACATAGTGTCGCTGGATGAAGATATACATAGTTTCGCTACATAGTTTCGCCCAGAGAACAGCACAGTTTCGCTGGTCGCGAAAAACACATAAATCAGCCTAAAAATCAATCTAACAGCTTCCATATTACATGCAATTCATTATCTAGCATACATAACCATTTACCAACATAAATCAGTAAGCTTTAACACCTTAAACATGCATTTTCATCATCAAATCACCAAAAACACATTTTAACCTAAAATGACCTAATCTAGCATAAATCTTCAACATGGATGGATTTCACACGTAAAGTTACTGACTTTATAATAGATCTAGCAATCCTAAGCAACATATCAGAAGATCAAGTGATTCCATGGAGGTTTGGTCATGCTTTTTAAGTAAAACACATAGAAAACATAAAAATGGTGGTTTTGGGAATCACGGTTCGATCTCCAAGCTTGATGGATGATGGTTCGGGGCTGAGATCTCGATGGCTCGGTGTGAATCTCGGCTGACTAGATTTCCAGGAGAAAGATGGAGTGTGTGTGTGTTTTGTATGAAATGAGGCAAATGGGAGAGCTAGGGTTTATTAAGATATTTTATATCAGGGGCTAGTTTCACTGGCTAGTTTCGCTGGCCAAGCGAAACTGACCCTGTGAGTCAAAGGTTAGGCTAGCCGGGCGACACTATAGTTTCGCCCGGTAGTTTCGCTGGAACCCAAAAGTGACTAATTTACATTCTAATCAAGATAAGCACGGTTCATGAATTTCACACAATTACACAATTAATCAACAAACATGTTGCACATACTTCCTCATAGAGACAATTCAATAATTAAACACATATGGACGGGTTCGGTGATCAACCAAAGGACGTGGACGTATTCGGCCTAGTTAAGCATTAGTTACTAAGTTGATACTTATAATGTAACTAACGGAATTGTCTAACGGAAGTAAACCTTGAAATTCTCGGATGTCACACATAGACTACCGGTTTTAGGTTTACCAGATAGGATTATTAGGTCATATTTTAATATTTAAAGTGACGACAGATTTTATGAATCCTACCTCACTCGGGACGATCATTTAAATAACCTAAGTATTAATGATCTAAGTGTCGCGAGACGATAACCAATTCTATTAATGTTCGATTACTTTATCGAAAAATTCGAATTTAATGTCGAATTAAATTGGTTAATAAATTTATGAAGTCGTAATAAAATTAGGACTTTTATTTAATCGATTGAAAAATTAGTTTTATATCGATAAAACTAAGTTTGGATTTTAGTTGGCGCGTTAATCAAATTAAGACAAGCAACCAAAAACAAGCAAACACACTTGTACATATCCGGCCATGCAGGGGCTTCGATATTGTCAGAGCCTATGACAATATCGAACAAGGGCAAGGGACATAAAAGTAAATCAACCACGAGAACAGAAAAACTCCGTGATCGATTTAGTTGCTCCCACTGGCTTCAACAAGCTCCTGCGCGTCATCGGGAGGCGTCGGTTTCGTTTTGACTTCTAGCCATTTTCGAAAATCCTATCAAGGGATAATCTTAAATGGGTCCTTGTATCAAGCTCTTCTTGTTCGTCCAGGCGAAGGTGAGCGATAACAAATTAAAATAAAACTATTCTATTTTAAATAATTACAACTTTGAACCCAGTAAAATTGGGCCAATCTAAGACAAAACAACATGGGCCAAAAAGGGCCAAACCATGACAAAATTGAATGGGGTTGGGCCGAATATGCACGAAAGATAATTCAATCAATTATGTAGAATCGGATTATGTTTAGTGGATCCAAATCGGCTAAACACATTAAAAGGCGATTCATACAATTTCGCGACTTTCGGGTTCAGAACCCCAGTTCGCGAAAGTACACCGGTTTAAAATCGACCAGTTTGGGTTTGCGTGTGGTGATCAAGGCTCTGATACCACTGTTGGGTTACGACAATGGCATTCGGGTCTCGGTAATAGCATTTTTTTTTTTGGAAATAATTATTTATGAAAAATAATCATTTAATCAATTACCGAGTAAATTAAATTTAAATTATTAAATTAACATTTAATTTAATATGCAGCGGAAACGTTTTAATTTACTAACGTGAAAACCAGTTAATTAACGTAAACCAAAATCAACAGGATTCGACGATCACCATAACGCGCAAACACCAGGAACGCGCTAAAACAAACGCGACATATTCTTAAATAAATAACCAATTAAAATCTAAACTAAAACAAGTTTAGATATACCTGAGCGGTGATTCTAACAAACACTTGAAACACCGGAAGTCAACGGGTGACGCTAGGGTTTCGCAGAATGTGATTCGTCTAACGAATCTGACTTTCCTCGCGGATACGGATTTACTACGCGGTAAATCGGGCACCGAGAAAATCTCGTACGTCGGATCGGGCGCGAACTAGGGTTTGCGGACGATGAAGGAACACGCAGGAGACGTGGTTCGCGGTTAAGGTTTTTCGGCGGTGAGACCGGCGACGGCGAGGAGTGGCGGCGGCCGACTCGGGCGGCGGTTGCGAGCGACGGTGACGGCGGCGGTGTGCGGCGTTCAGCTGCGGCTGGGATGCGGACGGCGGTGGATCGGCTTCTCCGGGCTGCTGCGGCGGCGGCTTGGTCGCGGCCTGCTGCGGCGGCTCGGTGGCAGACGGCTGCGGAGGTGTGGCGACGGCGGCGAGGGAGGAGGGCGCGCGGCGGCGGCTCGGTGAGCAGCGATCGGCGGCGAGACGACGGGGCAGCGACGGTGATCTAGGATTAGGGTTCTCGTGATCGGATCGTCGGAGAACAAGGGAGGCGGCGGCGGCGGGGTTGCCGTCGGCGTCGGAATCGTGAGAGGGAGGAGAAAGGGGGCCGAAAATCTCACTTTGAGGATTAGGGTTTCGCCTCCCTTAATCAGTTATATTTATAACTGATTTAGTTTCCGTTTAGCCTCTTTGATTTTACCTAATCCTTAATCGAACCTTTTAATTTCCGAAATTAACATTTAACTCTTTAAATGTTTGTCGCTTGCCGAATATTAGTCAAACTAATAATTTGTCGATCTTCGTCCATGACGTAAATAATATTTAACGTCTTTTGTCTCTTAATTAATCTTAATGATTAATGGTAATTTAAATAAGTAATTAATTATTTATTTATTAAACTGTTCAATAAACAAATAATTAATACTTCTGCGAATTTGCCGGTTATAAAAGTAAGCGGACTTTAAATGCCCGTTGCCTCCGGTGTAACTCTTACGGGTCTTAACCGGGTCGGGTACTTGATTTAGTCGGGTCTGGACACCTAAATCCAACAGCTTCCCCTTGGCACACGCTCTGCATTTTTCCACCGATACAAACTCAGAGATTGGGAGATTTCGAACATGATCTCCTTTAGCTAATTTGTTCAAGTTCTTTAAATTTGCATGGCCTAACCGTTTGTGCCACAACAATGCCAATTGTTCACTTGCCTTTGAAAGTAGACAAGCCACATCTGATGCAGGAGGATCATTCATGTCAAGGACATAGGAGTTTCCTTTCCTAGGGGGTTTGCAGCAATACCCATTCATCAGGGACCTTGAATCCAAGTTTCAAAATAATACACTCCCTTTCGTCAAACAGTACATGAAACCTTCTGTCGCATATTTGAGACACACTGAGCAGACTATGGTTAAGTTCTTGTACATAGTAGACATCTGAGAAATTGAGACAACCATTCTTTACTGTTCCTTTCTTCGTGATCTGACCTCTATTTACTCCCGCAAACAACACATATCCTCCATTGAATTCATGAACATCTTGCAACAAGGATATGTATCCGGTCATGTGCCTGGTACAACCACTATCAACATACCAGAGATTGTTGACAGTCCTCCCAGATTGTACCTGCATGACATGCGATATCAGTTAGAAACGCGTACCCAGGTCTTAGCATTTCTGGGTACTTCTTTGCTTTCGATTTTCTTTCCTGAAACATTTTCAACCTTTGGACTAATTTTTGGTCTCCATACAACAACTTGTTCTTGATTTAGTGGAATGTTATTTTGAAATTGTGATACTTTAATTCTTTTTGGCATCTTATTATTTTTAAAGTTTCCTTCGGCCTGATTTTGATCAAAGGTTCTTTTGCAAATTTCTGTTTCCTGTTGTAGATGCCCCTTTGAAAAAAACATGTGTTTTTTAGGTTTGTCAACATTGCACTGTTTTTCAGACAGTTTTGTCTTAGGTGAACCATTCAGCTTGGCCTTAGAGTTTTGCATCTTCATTGGCTTTGAGTCATGCTTCCTCTTAGACTAAACTTTCTGAAAGTTCTCTGTGTACCTGGCATTCCCAACAGTCATGTTTTGACCTCCTCGATGAGATTGAGGAAAATATGGTTCATAAGGTTTGTTTAAACATGTAGAAGCAAAGTGTCATGGTTTACCACAATTATAACTAAAATTCAATTTTTTAGTACCATGTATGCTATTACATTCATATGATCGTCTTGGGTAAGACGATTTCCATGAGGGCTTGTCATCCCATTTGTGAATTTTGACCTTATTTTCCTCAGGTTGAGTTAACAAACAGTATTGATTACTTTTACCCCCTTTAGGTCTGTTAAACGAAGTTACAACCTGGGGATAGGTCACAAAGTCATTTGGTCGAGATTCACTCATATTTTTAACATTCATAACACGCAACCTAGAACCTTTAATCTCACCACCAAACAAACCATTCAAAGACTTAGCATTCGACTTGTCAGTTTTAGTTTTATCTGACTTATTAGACACCGACACTGAAGGTTTTGAAACAGAAACAGACTCAAAAACATTGTTCTTAGTTAAACAAGCTTCAAAAGGAATAGACTTATGACACGCTTCAACCCATTTGCACTCATCATCCTTTTCTGAAGTATCTTTAATTTTTACATCATCTGCACAGGAAACATATGTTAGAACAAGGAATTTCAACTTTGGGTTCAATAGGTTTTGATTCAACTTCTAGATTAGATGTTTCAGCAATCGATCCTATACTAGAAGAATTCATTATATCGATCTCTTCCTGAGTTCTTGGGGACACACCTACCAACACACTATCAAGAGGAGGACCAACTTCCTTATAATCTAGGTCTGATCTTTCAACACAATCTTCCTCAAACAAATTCCTCACAATGTCTCTAGGCATAGGAGGAGGCACACCTGTTCTCACAAGTTGCGAATTATCTGCACCAAGTCTTGACTTATCCCGTTCAAACCTACCTTCAACAATTGCCAAGGACAAACCTTTACTCTGTTCTAACATCTGTTTGCTTCTTCCTTTGTTAGTTTCATATTTAACCATTAATTCATCATACTTATGCTGCAGATCATATAATTCACTTTTTAACTTTCCTATTTCATTTTTAGCTTGATCATACAAAATGGATTTTTCTATAGCTAAGCTATGATATTTCTTAATGTCCTCAGATTAAGCTTTCATCTTCTCTTCACTCTTAGCTAACCTACCTTTGAATGAACTAGTGGCACACTCAGAGTCAAACAATTGTAGTTCAATATATTTAGGTATCTGTCTCAAACCAAGAATTAATCGAGCACAAGTAGGGTTGGAACATACCTCAATATTTTTATCATCATTTTCGGCCATAAGAGCATGATTTTTACCTTTTTCTTTCTCCTGAGCTTGAAAGGCAAGAACTAAGCTCAGATCTTTCATTTGACCACTCCAATCATACCCGCCAGATTCTTGAACTACCAGCGCTTGGTTTTTATCTGCCTGCTTCTTCTTCTCATTACTTACAGCCTTCTCTTCAGCTCGATCCTTCTTTGGCTTAGTGCACTCCCTAGAAAAGTGACCATATTCATCACAATTATAGCATCTGAGCTTTGTCTTGTCAAATCCCATCTTGATTTTGTTCTGAACCCGCCACACATTTTTTCCAGTCTTTGCCATGAATTTCTTAGCTCTGAACATTGCCATGGCCATTTTCCAGGAAACATCTAGCATCTCAACATCTTCTGGATTAATTTGATTCAAGTCTTCAGAAACAATCTCTGACGGCATCAACTTTCCTGCAACCAAAGCTTGGTAACATGCCATAAAACCTGCACCCATTGCAAAATTAGGGTCAGTAGTAACGTTTGCAGCATTTTCAGTAACACCAGATGAGGAAATAGGAGCTGATGCAGGAAGAACAACAGCTGAAATCTTTGAATCTGAGCTTCCAGGCTTTTGTTCAGACACTAATGCTTGATTGACCTTTCCAGGCATGCTCATACTACTTACATGATTTAAAGCACGTTGCTTGTCGTCCAATGCCTTGGACCTCTGTTTTGCCACCATTTATGTCAAGGACAGCTCTTTCAGGTTCACAATATTTTTTATTATAGAGATATTCATGTCCCAACTTTTAGGCAAACCATTCAGCAATTTCAGATTCTGCTCCACCACAGTAGGTTCTATATTTTCGTTGCACATTTCAGTGATCAAGGTAGTGAATCTCTGGATCTGTGTTTCAAGGTTCTCTCCAAGTACATGATTGAACATGCTGAATCGTTGTTTGAGAATCTCTAGACGACTTGCCTTCATATCTTCATTCCCTTCATAGGATTTTATCAACGCATCCCAAAGATCCTTAGCAGTTTGGTATTTCCGGAAAGCTTGACCAATTTCTGGCGATAAGGCCATGGTCATGATTGCATACGCCTTTTCATCTTTAGTGATTCTTTCCCAACCAGCATCATCAAATTCTCCTGGTGTTTTATCATGTCCATCCTTAACTCCAGCCCCATGTGTGGGTTTAAAAGGTCCTACGCTTACCGACCTCCATAATTTGAAATCCACACACTTCAAATGATCCGTGAAACGATACTTCCAGCTTTGGAAACCATCTGGTGACATCAATCTAGGAGGATGTGTGGGAGTTCCTATTTCAGCATCTAGTTTCTGATAGACCGATGATTAAACATTTCCTAAATCGTAATCTATGGAAGTCAGCAAAATCGAAAACCAGCTTCTGAATAGAAAACCTGAAGACAAAACGAGAACCGTCACACAAACGGAAATCTTCAATCGAAAACCACCCTGATCGGAAAATCTCTATCAAGATCGAAAACCTACTACTCGATCGAAAAACTCCAACCCGATCGAAAAACCACTGACACAATCGAAGACTTCTGATCCGATTGAGAACCTGCAACTCGAATGAAAACCTTCAACCCGATCGAAGACCTCTGATTCAATTAAACTCGATCGAAAACCTGTGATTCGATCGAAAACTGCAAACACGGTCGAGAATTTGATAACTTGTTCTTCAAAACACGAATCTTGACAAATCTGCAATTAAGAGCTTTCTGAAAATAAACTTGATAAATCGAAATCCTCTATTTGATTGAGAACCAGTTGCCACGGATCGAGACTCAGCAGAAACCAATCGAGAACCACTGTACACCGATCGAGAACCACCACAGATTGATCTTGAACCACCTGTGAATCCATAAAAATCACCAAAAAACATTTTCTGCACAAAACTAGACAAGTCAGAAGCAATAAACTCTGAAAATATGCAAGAACAGAGGATCGAGAACCTGTTTCCAGAATCGACAACCTGAAAACTTTAAGAAAACCGTTAGAATACTTGACAAGATATCGTGTGAGCCACGAAACACTCGTTTCTTGGCTCTGATACCAATTGTAAGTCCAGAATCCTTGAACCTTACACGATATCTTTACACGTGTGGAATCCGGTTTAGTATGTGTCAAGTAGGAGGAGACGATAATTATGAATAATAGTAATCAACACAAACAATAAACGATGAACTTACGATGTATTTCAGATGATTGAATGATTACAAGTTGCTAAGCCCTAAAATCGTAAACCCCCTCTAGCGTCCCACGTGAATGACTACCTAATCACAACACATGATTAGGTTTATATACTAAACACCAAACACTTGATTTCTCCTCAGCCCAAACCGTAAACCCCATTAACCCACAAATAAGCCCAAAAACTACTTACACAATATCCTAAGTCTAATGTACAAGCCTCACAAATTATTTCCCTACACAAAGGTATGCATTGGTTACCCCTGCTGTCCCCGTGAATGCTGTGGCTTCAGCCAGGACTGGCTATAAAGGTTCGAGTCCTTTGTGCACTGTTGTAGCTATCACCATCCCTCTGGCACGCAATGCCGCAAGTGTACCAAGTGTGGATTGTTTGAGCATCAGGTTGGAAGGTGCAAGGTTACTCCAACAGGAACAAACCAGACCCTGGCTACCATACCCGTTCCAAACAACAACAACACTCGTGCATGTTACCAATGCGGGAGTCCTAATCATTTTAGGAACCAATGTCCTGAATTGGCCAACAACAATCAAGCCACCCGAGGTCGAGCTTTTATGCTAGGGGCACCTGAAGCATGTCAAGACCCAAATGTTGTTATGGAAAACGTTGCTAGTTGAATACCTTCGCCTGTGAACCTGCTCGAGTAATTTATCAGTAATTGAAATTTTACCTGCGACATATTAGTCAATTATCCATGAATAAATGTTAGAATAATTTCTCATATACTTTGTTAAGTTTAATTTTGCCTTGTCAATTGACTTTTGCCATGAATAAAGCCTGGTTTTTTTTATTGTTCACTATCAGTTTGATCATACATGAACGTGGTTAGATTAATTATGTACTTTATTAGCATGATTTTACATAAATGACGCTAGATAAATATACAAGAACTTTGTGTGAACATTGCTAATTCGATTATCCATTAATGGAACATTGTCACTTGATTTTTCTATGGTGAACTATTTGTGCCTTGTGACCCATACACAACAAGATGAACTATGCGGATCATGCGATGAAACGAGTAATTATGGGTGCACATGTAATTATAAATTCCGACGCATGGAAATCATAGTAAATCCTGTTGTGTGTCATAACATTAAACCTATTGTGAATCAGAGTGACGTAACTATAAGGAATTATTTCTCCTGAAGAAATGATGTTGATCGGCTAAACATGTTATATAGGAAGAATGTGTGAGCGATAGATCGTCTACTTAGTCGTATCAGAGTGACTATAAGGAATTATTTCTCCTGAAGGCCCGAGATAAGTTTGAAAATGTGTGAGCGATAGATCGTCTACTTAGTCGTATCGAAATCAATGTAAAACGAGTAAGAACACGAGATGTAAATACAATGAAGCTTTATATTAACCACAGAGACCACAGAGTACATAGATATGAGATATGACCAAAAGCTCTAAGAACGTTACTTGAATACAACACGTGACATGCTATTTATAGGGCTGAATCTCGATGTTCCGAACCTTAAGTTCGGACCTGTTCGGACCAGTCCGAACTCGAAGTTCGCCAGGAGTTCGGACCACAACTATCTTGCATATATTCGTCTTGTATTCGATACTTCACATGACGATCACTAACCAGGTACTAACAAACTCCCCCTCGGCATGTGCAATATCACCTTTCGCTAAAAACTTGTATCATGTATCTTCAATCAAACTCTTCCTTTTCTTTGACGATGAGTTCAATCTTGAATACTTGATATTGCATCGTGTGTAAACTCTTTATCAACAATCTTCAGAAGACTTGAAGTTGTGATGATCTATTTCCACTTAGAAAACTGCCAACATAAATAATCTTGGCGCAAAACGTCTCTTTGAGACTCCAAGAGATTTTGATTTTGAAAATGATTCTGTATTCCGTGTTGATCAATCGAAAACAAAACAGAAACAAAATCTTTTTGGTTTTTTCTTAGAAACTTTACATCAAAACACACCTAAAATCTTTTTGGTATTTTCTGATATGAAAAGTAAATGCAGTACAGAATCAAACACTATTTTTGTCTTTTGTGAAAAAGATCACAACTTGGGATCATATTGAACATAACATGCTGAATTACACTTCAATTTCAATTATTGTAGCACATAAGCCATGTCGATTGCTAATATAATTTGTCCAACTTTAAACTCAGGCAAAATCATACTCATAACATCTGGATATGTTAAAGTATTGATTAGATTTGCATTGACCAGTGTACCCCACACTATCAGACATACTCAGATATGCTTTGCTTATCACAATTTGGGATTTCATTTGTGATTTAATCACATAATGATTATATTTATGATATAGTCAACTGTGTTCCATGCAAAAAGAAATAAGAACGTTAAATCGTCTACCTTAAGGTCGATCTTTCGATACGCAGATAAGGCCTCAGATTTAACAAAAGAGAAAATAAAACAAGTTGAACTTGTATAACTCAACAACAATCAGGTCGGTCTTGTGGACATGTAGAGAAAGTCCGATGAGTTATACGAAACACCAATGAAAATAAAGCAGAACGTCAAACGAACAACATGCAGGTCGACCTTGTGAGCACGCAGAGAAAGCCCGATCGTTTGACAAAAAAAAAAACAAAAAAACAAGTTTAAATCTTTGCCAAAATAACACATGTATACACAGTGACTTCTCATTTTATTTTTCACATATCCTTTTCTTGATATATCTTGAGATATGCATCAAGATGTTGTCCAATAGGTCAAGCATTAGATCTAGTGTATATCACATTTGAATACTTTCTGATTTACCGAGCCTACCTTACACATCGATCAAATGATCTTATGGATTTTTCATCTATTTTATCCATGAGTCAGACTATGTAAGCCAATGTACCATCATTTCCCATTCAAGTTGGATACAATTTCTCATTTTCAATGTTTTTGGATTTTTGGATTTTTCAATGTTTTTGTCTTTTTCAAATTTCTCCCCCTAAAAATGACAACTCTATTTATAGATTTTCATTTTTACTATTTGAAAAACAACACACTATTTTTGTATTTTTGCAAAAACAAACTCTCCGTCAAAATAAGATGGAGTGAAAAACAAATCAAAAATTAATCAACCAACACGAATACTTGTCGTGTAGCATTTTGAAAACAGGATTGATTTGAAAGTTTAATTTACGTTATCACGGATATTTCACAATCAACAATTTTCCAATCACCGAAAGGTCTTCCTAAAATACCTGCTGACACCAAATAAAACATTAGTCGCTTTGGAATCGACCCGATTCAACAGCGTCAGGTCGCCCGGTGTCTTCCACATAGTCGTTGTTGGCCTTGGAAATAACATTTGGTTTCCAAATTTGTAATGATTTGAATTTTTTAAAAGAACATGAATCAGAATCAACCTGCGTACTCGGTTTAGACCAAGATGGCTTACGAGTCAAGTTGACATTTGGGGACCATGGTTCATCAAAAATTTGACCTTTGTTATTCACATATTTAGCAGTATTATGAATATATGCAGTCGTTGGACAATCAGCAGCAAGATGTCCTGGTTGATGACATGCATAACAAAGTCGTTCTCGAAAAATATTTAAAAATTTCTTTGAATTTTTAAAACTAGATGAATGTTCAGAATCAAAAGTATCAAAGAAATCATTAAAAGAATCATACCTAGGAGATGGACTCCTTGAAGATGATGACCTTCCAGAAGTATAAGATTGTTCTTTCAGAGGAGGTGATTTCTTTTGAACTTTAACTTTTGAAACTTTTTCAGCTTTTTCTGGCTTCTTTGCTTGAACAGGTGCTGCCTTCATCTCATAACCCAATCCTTTGTGCTTGAAGCCTCGGGTCTTTGAAGAACTTGAAGAAGAACCAGAAGCTTCTCTCCCCTTAGCTTCTCTAGTGAATTAGGCTTTTATGTCTTTCAGTTTGTTCTTCTCAATCAAACCTTTTTCTTCTTCTGTTGCAGATGAAGTACTTGAAGCAACCTTATCAAACACCTTTTCATTCTCCGGAAAGACTTTGAGGTAAATTTTAGAGCATCACCCAAAGGCTTTTCTTTCTTCTTAGACTTTGAGTTCTTCTTCTTGGGTGGAGTGGCAAATTTCGAATAATCATGCAATTCACCTTTAGGATCAAGCGGAGCAGATGTTACCTCAATCAAATCCAGTGGTTGAGGAACCATGTGAATATCATTTTTCTTAGAATTCTCCTCACTCTTATCCTGCTTGTATAAGAAATTCAGCAATGTCGGTGACAAATTGCAATTCTTTACTTCCATTTTAACTCCAAAATCTCCAACTGTAATTCATTAATTTTCTGTTGAGCCTCAAACACCTCCTTTTGTGACTTGGTGAATTTTGCATTAAGATCATCATATTTCTTGTAGTTTCCTAATCTCACATTTAGCAAACAACTCTTCAAGCACACTTTCTCTCATCTTTTTATAAATCTCAACATCTTTAGTCAACACTTCCTTCTTGTCACGATAAAGAACATTTTCATCTTAAAGCATAGAGATTTTGTTTTGAAGCTTCTCAACAGTCGCAGCAGTTTCAACAATAAGAGCACTAGCCTTTTAATACTTTTGTTGAATCAGATAACTCTTCTCAAATAGATTCTCAAAATCTTGAACTGCATCTAAAGCTTCAGCTTTGGCTTTCTCACATTCTTCAGCCAATTGAGTCTTTTCTTTCAAAACATCTTCATGAACATGAACCAATTCATAATACTTCTTTTAAAAATCATCCAATTCTTGCTTGAGTACAACAATCTCTTTAGTTGATAATTTAGAACGTTGTTCAAACCCTGCAATCTTCTTGTGCAACTTTTCACATTCCAGGCATTTGACTTTTTCAACTTTTGAACAATTAGTGATTTTTGGTAAAAATTCTTGAACCAATGATTCACATGAATTAGAATCAGAATCAGTGAGAAAACTATCACTATCATGATGAACAGTTAAAGCAACCTTAATAGGTGCATGTGACAGTTGTGAAACACTAGAATCTGCATTCCAAGCAAATCCATCTGGATGTCAAAACACCTCATTTAATTTCTCATCAAAAGAAACAACTTTTTCTTCAACCTTGGAATTGTCATTTGGTGAATGAAAAACTAAATGAGCATGTTGACCAGATTTCAATTTACTTTCAGTTGAACTTGGACATTCTTTTGCAAAGTGACCATATGCTGAACACTTAAAACATTTCACCTTAGATTTGTCCAAACCAATCTTCCCATCTTGATTCAGTCTTTTCTTTCCAGTTCTATTGAAAAATTTCTTCGTTCTTCGGACCAACATAGCATACTGCCAGTTCAAATCCATCTCTTCTAGATGATCATAATCGATTTGATCATAATCTTCATTTGTCAATTCAGCATAATTCACAGCACCAGTAATAACACCAATATATGAAGATACCAACACAGACATCAACGCATTATAATCATCGGTAGTTTGAGCAGACAATGCATTTTCAGTTGAAGAACTGGGAACAGAAACATTACAACCAACAGAATAACTAGAAGATTCAGATTTACCTGCAATGAATGCTATAGGAGGTGCAAAATTAAGAATATTAGATTTCCCGGCATTCATGGTAGAATCATTATCACCAAAATACACTGCAGGATTTTGAACTTGTGCAGGAAGTGATTTATTCACCATCAACTCCATATCTCTGGCTTGAATTCTTTGAATCAGATCATTAAAAGATAATCCTGGATATTCTTTATCATGAGTGATCATCATCACATAATTCTCCCACTTCTCAGGTAAAGCCTCCAAAATCTTTTCTTTCATATCCGCTTCTTCTTTTGTAAGACTCGCCAAACGCATTTCACTTATTAAGTGAGCGAATCTTGCAATCAGATTTGGAATTCATTCGTTTTGATAATGCTTAAAACTATCAAATTCTTTCTTCAAAACTTTATGACGACTCTTCTTATATTGGTCATTGCCTTCACATCTCTTTTCCAAAGCTTCCCACAAACTCTTTGATGTGTAGTTACCAGAAAATTGATGTAGTAACTCTTAAGGCAAAGCCATCGTCAAAGTACTATATGCCTTTTTCTCAGCTTGATAAGTTTCTTTTGTTCAGATGACATCTTTCTTTGAAGAATGGGTTCACCAGTTTCATCCTTAGGATACACATATTGCTCAGTAAATGGCAACCACATATCAATGTCATTTGTGTCAACGTACGCTTCAAATCTTTTAACCCAACTATGATAATCTTCCAATTTAAGCAATTTGGGAACTTTCTGACTTGTTCCAATTTCATTATCATAAATCACCATTGTTTGCATTGTTGCTTGAACCGAATTTGAATAGCCGCAAACGCATGAAAATCTAACATTTTGAAAAAATTCTGACACTGTTCACTCCGAACCTGTTCCGAACTCCATCCGAACCTTTGCCGAACTTAACCCGAACCTTAGCCGAACAAAGATGTGACCGAACTCTGTCCGAACCTCACTCTCGGATGACCAAACAAAACTCAGACCGAACTCGTACCGAACGTGGACCGAAACTAAGCCGAACGATTCCGAACTCTCACCGAACCAAGAAATGACCGAACTTTGCCTGAACCTGGAGTTCGGAGCGGTTATTTTCAGCTTAGTCCGAACCTCAAACGAACTCTAACTCACTCGACTCCATTTTCTTGATTTTCAGTGTTTTTGGATGAATTTTTCGACAAAAACACAAGCAAACTCGATAGAAACAATCTAGGAGAGGATTTTTTATGAGAAGCACACTCGAGAAATTTTGACTGAAAGCTTCAAAAAACAATGATTTCCGACCAGTAGAACAAACCAAATGCTCTGATACCACTTGAAAATGCGTGCGAGATAGATCATCTACTTAGTCGTATCGAAATCAATGTAATACGAGTAAGAACACGAGATGTAAATACAATGAAGCTTTGTATTAACCACAGAGACCACAGAGTACACATATATGAGATATGACTAAAATATACAAGACCGTTACTTGAATACAACACATGACATGCTATTTATAGGGCTAAATCTCGATGTTCCGAACCTTAAGTTCGCACCTGTTCGGACCAATCCGAACTTGGAGTTCGCCAGGAGTTCGGACCACAGCTATCTTGCATATCTTCGTCTTGTATTCGATACTTCACATGACGATCACTAACCAGGTACTAACAAAGTTACCTCAGAAGAACAGACTGCCCGAGATAACTTACAGTTACCTCGGAAGATCATTTACCTCGGAAGCCTATTTTACCTCGGGAGCACAGTTTTATCTCGGACAGTGGATACGCCCGAGATAACTCAAGTTACCTCGGTAAGGCGAGTTATCTCGGACATCAACTTTACCTGCTCCACTTGTCTCTGACATATAAGATCCAGTTTCCCGCCATTCTCCTGACATGAATCTGACACGATTATCTTCTAGACTAGTTTAATATTATTCTAGTTCATGTATCTTTACTTGACGGTCTAGATGATCGTTAGAGAAATCAAGCGTTCTCCTGATTTCTTAGGGAACTATATATAGACACTAGTAACTATGCTTTAAACAAGCAAGTGTAAATCACTCTGTAATGTACTTCGAATCTGCAAGTTATAATACAGTGCTTAGTTTTATTCATATTATTGTTATACTTGTCTTGTATTCGATTTCATATTACTTTACTTCAAACAGAGCATACGAATTAACTTGTTTCCGTCTGGTTAATTCTAAATAAAACCTTGTGATTGGTTCAACTCTATAACCAGAATTCGATCCTACAAGTGGTATCAGAGCCTTGGCTCGAGATTCTTAAAACTTGAATTCTTATTTAGTTTTAAAACTCTGTTTTACTCACATACTCTGTTTTTAGTAAAAATTCACTCTTTCCACTGTTTTTTTCTCTTTTTCCATCCTTAATCATGAGAGAATCACGAAAACAAACCACCTTCATTCATGCCCGATGATTTTGATACATGGAAATTGCGAATGATAGGTTATCTTTATCATTCTGATTACAGAATATGGAAACCTGTTATGTATGGCCCTACTGTCCCTACAACAAAATCCGCTACTACACAAAGTGTAGATATAGTAAAAGCTGTTGTTGACTATTTCGATGATGACCACAAGTTGGTTGAGGGAGATCACAAAGCTTTATGGGCATTACAAGTAGCACTTTCAAATTCTGTTCTCGTAGGTTTCAAAAACTGCAAAACTACTTTCGATTTATAGACAGCTTTAAATGAAATGTACGAAGGAACTGATGAGGTTAAAGAAAATAAGAAAGTTTTCGAAAACAAAGATATGAAAACTTTTCTCACAAAATGGTGAAAGTATGAATGCTCAATATGTGAAGATGGAAAATGATCATAAATTTTTGAGATCACTACCTGATGTCTGGACAGTATATACTGTAAGCATCAAGTATAACAAGGATCTCAAAACTTTTAAGTTGAGTGAACTTCATGGAATGCTAAGTGCATATGAAATGGAAATTAATGAAAAATATGGTATTCTGAACAAACCAGTGAGCTTAACCATTCCAACATCTACGGCACTTATCACTGCTCATGAAGATAGAAATCACTACAGTGAACAAGCTCCTTTGATCACATATCCTACATCACCAAGAGGTAATGAAATCATGCCTCTCTTTTA
The DNA here is from genome assembly GCA_039602395.1 of Deinandra increscens subsp. villosa. Taxonomy (NCBI): domain Eukaryota; kingdom Viridiplantae; phylum Streptophyta; class Magnoliopsida; order Asterales; family Asteraceae; genus Deinandra; species Deinandra increscens. Next base: position 25,636 of record JBCNJP010000342.1, read on the forward strand.
TAACAACTTTGCTCATATTGCAGATAACAATCAGAATGGGCTCACTAGATCAGATCTAGAATGCTTCAGTGCTGATGATCTAGAAGAGATGGACATCAACACACAACTAGCAATGATCTCCTTACGTGCACAAAGGTTCTACAAGAAAACAGGTAGAAAGTTCAATGGAGATAGAAATGCTCAAATTGGGTTTGACAAAGTAAAGCCAAATGTTACAATTGACACCAATTAGGACATTTTGCTAGGGAATGCAAGTTGCCCAGAAGAGAAAACACAAGCCAAGATGGAGCAAACAAGTATCAGAGACCTCACAGTGCATATACACCCGTTACCGATCCTACACATGACATAGGCTCAAGAACAAAACCATCAACATCAAGTGTATCTACTGAAGGTCCTACTGCTCCTTCATCAAGCTCAAAGCCACAAAGCCATGCAACTGCTGTTGTTGCAAATCAAACCAGTTGTGTTGATTGGAAGGAAATCATGCAAGAGTTCTCACCAATCAATCATGCTTTAATGGCAAAAGAAATCTCTTACTCTGCTGAGAACTCCTCTACTTCATCCATGGATACCTCTTCAAACAATGAGGTAAACACTAAAATCCCAAATGAAATTCTTTCTCTTCTTTGTAAAACTGAATGTGTTGAGCAGATAGAAAATTACAGAAAACATAACCTTGAACCCATTGAGGAAATGGCAAGTCTAAAAGAGATTGAGGAATACTCTAGAAAGGCTGATATTGCTTACAACAATAAGATTGAAGAATTTATATAAAAAGTACCAGTGCTTTAAAACATGTAAAATCCAATTTTGTTACTCAAATCAAGGATCTGCTCTCTAAATTAGATTTTGCAAACAAAGAAAATGAGGAAATAAAATCTGAATTGAGTATATGTGAAATCAAATTTTTTGTTGCTACTGCTCACTGTGAAAAACTACAAGCAAGTAATGAGAAACACCCGAAACTGTGGCAAAGTCAGAAAGCAACAGGGAATCATCTAAATAATGGAATTGGGTATAATAAGGTTACTTATCCTGATTCATACACTGAGTGTGTGAAAAAGGTTAAGAATGAAGAAACTAAAATTCAACTTACACCAGATCCCATTATTTCTAAATCCATTGAGATGTCAGAGTTAAAAACTGAGAAAGTGCCATCAGTAACTGCTGTTTCAAATGAATCTTAGAATCACAACAACTTTGGTAAAAACAAAAAAAACTCTTTGGAAATTAAAAGACAGCAAAGAAACTGAATCTTGCTCCCAGCAAAACTCTTCAAATGAGAAAACTATTTCTGTCTCAAAAATGTCTGAGATTAAAATGATAAAGGAATGTTTGATTTGTGGAAAATTGGTCATCTTGCTATCAATTGTCATCACAATTCTTTTTTTTATTAGCCAAGTTGTCAAAAGTTAAAAAGCTGAAAAAGGGGAAACTAAATTAGAACTTGTTTGTGAAAATTTTGAAAAAGTCAACTCAGAAGAATCAAAAAGTCAAAGTAAATACAACTCAAAACAGATAAAATCAAACTCAGTAAACAAACAAAGATTTGAAAAATTCAGCAATCATGACTTTGAGAAATCTGAACAGCTTCATGTCACTAAACTTAGAAGAAACAAAAACCTAGGAGTAATTATGCTCAGGAAGGAAGAAAATTTGATTCCGATATAAAAATTATCTCGGAAAGCAAAATTCATGATCCCGAGGTAAAAATTACCTCAGAGGGACAAAAACACTCTGGTATGCAACAAAATGAAAGAAAAAGGGCACCCGAGATAAATGTTATCTCGGGAGGCAAAATTTTTGTACCCGAGGTAAAAGTTACCTCGGACAACAAAAGTTACCCCGAAAAGAACTCCAGGACTGTAAACAACAATTTTTGTCCTAATCAAACTAAAATTGTTTCAAATAATCAATAGAAACAAGTGTTTCAGAGAAAAATTTTACATTTCGATCCCACAAGTTCAAATTTCAAACTAAAATTCTCTATGACATCAAAAGAAAGAAAACAAAGGGAATATAGATCAAGAAGGAATGTCACAAAACAAAAGGGCCGAAGACTTTCATTCTTAAATAAATTCTTTTTCTATTGCCCAAAACAGTCAAAATTCTTCAACCAATGATCAGTCAAAGTCCGAGTCTTCAAAAACTGAAGAAGTGACTCAAACACTTGTGCTCAAAGAGTATAAGTATAATGATGCAATGGGAAGACCCAAGACCACAAAGGCTTGGGTCTCCCTTAGAAATTAACTCATACTTTGTCTTAAACATGTGCAGAACACATCCAATAAATCTCAGAACAGCATCTGGGTTGTAGATAGTGGATTTTATTGCCACATGATAGGAATAAAGAATTACTGAAAAATACAAAAAGAGTTAATGGAGGACCAGTTGCTTTTGGAAGCACCGAGGGAAAATTTTCTGGACAAGGAACAGTTACCAATGGGAAGCTTGCCTTTGATAAGGTAAATTTTGTTGAAGTTCTCAACTTCAACCTTCTAAGTGTGTCACAAATGTGTGACAAGAAGTTGAATGTTCTATTCAATGAGAAAGAAGCTATCATCCTTAAACCAGGTATCAAAATTTCTGATGATATGGCACATACAACATCTAAGGATGGTATCACTTGCTTTATATCTAAGGCTTCTATAGATGAATCAAATTTATGGCATAGAAGATTTGGTCATGTGAACTTTAAAACTATGAACAAACTTGTAAAACTTGATTTGGTCAAATGTTTACCAAACAAAACATTCACATGTACTGAACAATGTATTGCTTGCCCTAAAGGAAAGAAACACAAATCTTCTCATAAGCCCAAATTGGAAATCTCCATCTCAAGTCCTTTAGAACTGCTACATATGGACTTATTTAGTCCTACAAGAGTAATGAGCTTAGGGAAAAAGTCTTATTGTTTTGTAATAACTGATGATTTTTCAAGATACACCTGGATATTCTTTCTAGCAACCAAAGATGAAACCTCATAGATTTTAAAAGCACTAATTACTCAGCTTAAAAATCAGTCTAATTTAAAAATCAAAACAATAAGAAGTGACAATGGTACAGAGTTTAAGAATCATGCATTTTACTCTTTCTGTGAAGAAAAAGGAATTGCTAGGCATTTCAGTGCAGCTAGAACTCCTCAGCAAAATGGTGTTGCTGAGAGAAAAAATAGAACTTTAATTGAGGCTGCCAGATCTATGTTGGCTGAATCAAAATTACCTGTAATATTTTGGGCTGAAGCAGTAAACACTGCATGCTATGTACAAAACAGGATTTTAATTGTAAAAGGTCAAAACAAGACACCCTATGATATTTGGAGAAAAAGAAAACCTAACATACATTTTTTCAAATCATTTGGCTTTCCTGTAACAATACTGATAACCAATGAACAACTGTCAAAATTTGCTGAACGCTGTAGATGGTTACTTTGTGGGATATTCTGGTGTCTCTAAGGCATACAGAGTATATAACACCAGTTCTAAAATTATTGAAGAAACCATAAACGTGGTATTTATTGAAAAGTCAAAGTACAATTTTAGAGCTGAGCCCTCATGGTTATTTGATATTGATTCACTAACTACTACTTTCAATATAACTATTGATAAGCCTCCTATTGAAAATGTGCAAACATAAGATCTTCAAAATACTACAAATGACAGGTTCAAATGTGTTGATCCTCCATTCTTCTCATCTGTCAGCACACAACCTTATGTCCTAGCAACCGGTTTCAACCTAACTCCAGGAGATGTTATATAATTCAATTCTGATGAAACACCTATTCCTCATATTGCAATTGAATCAGAACAACCAGCTGAATATAATTTGGTAACTCATCAAGACACTGCTGTAAGTCCTTAAAACTCAAGAAACAAAGGTGATCTGAACAACCAAGCACAGGCCTAAAAAAAATCAGACATGAAGTAGCAACTTACCTGAAGGTTTAAGCCTACCTACTGATAACCTTAATGAAGAAATCACTGAGCCTGTTGCTTCACAAATTGAAGATGTTTAAGAATCACCTTCTTCAAAAGAAATACCAGAGTTAGTGCTTATGAATGAGTTTACCCCATTAAACCTTTTTTAGCCTAATGGTGATTATGAATTCCCACCTACTTACAACTCTAGAATTTTGAAAGACTATCCTCTTGAGAATGTTATAGGAGAAGTTGTCACACCCCCAATTTCCACTAACGGAATTTTACCGTGTGGGGTGTGAACCAGACAAGGGCCCGAGTCATTAGTTACATCAAACATAAGTTAAAGGTTCAAAATGTAAATATATTTCCAAACGGGAAATATCAAAACCATAGTTTAAAAATCCAGCGGAAGAATATTAAAGTAATGTCGCGCAAAACAAGCGTCCATTAAGTAAACAACCAATTTAAGTCTAAGTTTTGAAAATGTTAAACACAAATTCCCAAAATAAAAGGTTTAACCAGCGTACGTGCCCAAAATCAGATTCTCCTAGCGTCCTGCAAAGCATGCATAAGAGCAAGTGTCAACTAATGTTGGTGAGTTCACATAAGCACATAAGTATAACTAGTATAGTTATGCAGTACGAATACAACAGCTTTTATTCGTATGTAAGCATGTATATTAACAGTACAATCCATATCGTAGGTAGCGAGCCTAAGTTCATGTCACTAAAACGTTCGCAACCGAAGCTGACCAATTAGTTGGAGGAATAATTCCTTACGTGGTTTACCTTCCCTGTGACTACTCGATCACGGTAAGTTAGGCTGACATTGTCCTCAGTCCGACCGCCAGTCGGGTGGTGCATCTCGTGCCCGCTGAGTGGGGTTTGTCAGACCCCAGTAGTACTACCCAATATCCCCTCGCTATATGCTATTAACGGTTCGATAAGTAAGGACTTGAAAGATAAAGCATTTTACGTGAACATGTGATATATATAGGATTTCTACTTTAATCATACATAAAGTTCGTTGTGTTATCACCCTAACCCGGGTGTAACGTGTTTGCGTGTGTTATCGTCCACACCTTAGGGTGCGCTGCTACAATTTAGTAGGACTCCGAGTCTTGCGTAACTACCAAGCACCTATTGAATTTACATACGTAAGTGTGTGTCCGCACATGAGTAACATAACCTAGACGACGGTACTATAACAAGTAATTCCAATTATGACGTATGTGACAATTTCAATACGTAATAAAAACCGTTCATTCGAAATGAGTCGGAGATGACGTTTAGCCAATAGATAAGGATTTATAAAAGTCGATACGAGTGTATCGTTCCAATAATATATGATGAGAAGATCGGTTGAAACGTGTAAGTTCGTATATAAAACGTCATGACGAATCCATAAAAATATGTATATCTTGCAAATATATATTTTTCGTGTCAAAAATTCAAATGTAGATATTTACTTACTTTGCCATCAAGAATTTACACAATATATACATGTATAGAAGTCTTGATAATCTATCATACATATATATATATATATATATATATATATATATATATATATATATATGGGTTAGGTTCAAATGAGAACTTTTTCTTTTGAGAACTTTTGAGAACCATTCTGAGCCACTAATTTTCAAAGGGGGAGCATTCAAATTCATGGGGGGATTTCCATATATATAAACTAGTGGCTTAGAATGGTTCTCAAAAGTTCTCAAACCAAATTGGTTCTCAAATGATCCTCTCCCTATATATATATATATTTGCTTATGTTTAAAACTATGCTATAACAACAAAAAAAAATATAATATTAATGATAACGAGACAATTTAAATTAATCCATTTAAATCATAATGTTTTTCATACAAAAAAAATTAAGAATTCAACGAGTACCCTAACAAGGTCTACAGAAACATTTACGGATCAAGATTTTATAGAATACAAATGGTAGTTTTGGGTTTTGGATCAAGGAATGCTTGAAATCCCTAAAAAAAATCAACAATTATGGTGGTCACGGGACTCGAACCCGTGACCTGAAGATTGTGTGTACAGCGCCCTTGCCACTGGGCTAGGGATCAATCTTGTTAAGATTTTCGCAGCCACAAGTTTTATTCATGTGGCGTTGGGGAAACTGGTTTGGAAAGGAAAAACAAGAAAAGAAATGGGGTTGGGAGGATTCGAACTGGGGACCTCTTGGTCTCCAGGAAACGCGTCGACCAACTGGGCTAAGGACCCAACCATGTCGTGATTCAGTTCCACAAGTATATATCTTTTCCCAACCCGCCATCCCTTTCTTCCCCAAAACTCCGGTGGCCAGATTTTTATTCCGGTCACCGGAAAATCACGAATCTAGCACCAAACTGAAGAGAAACATGCGACTAACATAAGGATGTGCTTACCTTGAATCGGAGATGACTTTTTGACACGTTTTTTATGCCGAAACGAAACCGAAAAACCTCGACCCGGATCACCCGATGGATCTCCGTTCTCCAAATCGATGCTACAGGGTTGCTCGGCAGAGGGTGGCGATTACAGTGATGCGTGTATGGTGGTGAAACAGTGACTAGGTGTCCAGAATCTATGAGTTCGCCAGAAAAACAAAAATAAAAGAAAGAAGAGGAAACGAGAGCAACAAGGATGATCTCGGTGTGAATGTGATTCAATGATGAGGTGGGGGTTGATCAATACCATCAATTGTGGACATAATTGAGAGTTAAATCGGAATTGAATTGGAGCCGAGGTCGGTTACGAGTTTTGAAGCGCCACCGTCGTCCGTTGCAAATTGAGATATTAAAATCAACTATTGTGATATTGCACAAATAGTCCCTCCCCAATATACACAATTAGAAAACAGGTTTGGGTAATTACAAGTTAGGTCCTCGCAGCTTTGTGTAGCCAAAATAAGTTTTAGTAAATGACAGAAATAGTCCCTTAGGTTTATAAAAGGCTAACGAGACTGACAGAGAGTAACGGAAGACGTAACTGATTGCCAAACGAGTGTTTGCATCTCAACACCCTATAATACGTAATGTTTATGAGAAATATAAACTTAAACGACTACATAATCATAGATAACGATCTCTAATTATCCGCTTAGATTCACATAAAATCATAGATTACTATGTGTAAATCCGACGACGTTTAATCGTAAAATCGTATGTGGTTATGTGACGTGTTGACAAATAAAATCGTGAAATGCAATATGTATTTATTTACACATATAACACATAAACTCATAATGTATTCGTCACATAAAATGACGAAGTGTTCGCATGAAATCAAGAAATATGATTTACATAAAATCATAACTTTATAATTGTTCAAGTTAGTTAATAGCCGTCTAGACTCATGTGCGGTGCTTGTGTAACTATTCTAGTTAACGGAAGTAACGGATGTTTACTAAATATAACACAAGTTATTAATGGGGTTAACCTGGGAAATTGTCGGTTGTCACATCATCCTCTTGTTAAGGAATTTTCGTCCCGAAAATTTGCCTTAAGTCGTTACGGTTTCTATGGAAGGAAATAGAAAAATTTTAGGGTTGGTACATCATCCCCTTGTTAAGGAAATTTTGTCCCAAAATTCAACTCATACCTTAATTAGATGTTGATGCTTGATCAAATAGGTGAGGATATTTCATTCTCATCTGATCTTCTCGTTTCCACGTGAACTCCGGTCCATGCTTAGATTGCCATCTCACTTTGACGATGGGGATTTTACTTCGTTTCAAGGTTTTCTCCTCACGTCCCATGATTTCCACGGGTTGTTCGATAAATCGCAGTTGTTCATAGATTGTAGTTCTTCTTATGGTACAATGAGAGTGTTTTCAGCTAAACACTTCCTCAAGTTCGAAACGTGAAACACGTTGTGTACTCCATCCAATTCAGGAGGTAGATTTAAACGATAAGCCACCAGACCAATACTCTCGGTGATCTCGAATGGTCCTACATAACGGGGATTCAACTTCCCGCGCTTGCCAAAGCGTACTACGCCTTTCCAAGGTGAGACTTTCAATAGTACTTTGTCGCCGACTTCGAATTCTAACGGTCTTCGGCGTTTATCTGCATAACTTTTTTGTCTATCTCTTGCCGCTTTCATGCGGTTTCTGATCTGCACGATTCTTTCAGTGGTCTCGTGCACTAGTTCAGGTCCAGTGAGTTGGCTCTCATCGACCTCGGCCTAACAGACCGGCGATCTGCATTTTCGTTCGTAAAGAGCCTCAAATGGAGCGGCTCCAATACTGGTATGGTAACTGTTGTTATAGGAGAATTCTACCAGCAGTAAATGCGTTTCCCAATTTTTCCCGAAGTCAAGTACACATGCTCTAAGCATATCCTCGAGAGTTTGGATGGTACATTCAGTCTGTCCATCTGTTTGAGGATGATACGCGGTACTCATATCTAAGCGAGTGCCCATCGCTTCTTGTAAGGATATCCAAAAATTTGAAGTAAATCTAGGGTCTCGGTCATAGATAATAGATAAAGGCACTCCGTGAAGCTTGACAATCTCCTTGAGGTATATCTTTGCAAGCTTCTCTGTTTTGTCACTTTCCTTGATAGCTAGGAAATGGGCGGATTTTGTTAACTGGTCAACGATAACCCAAATCATATCGTTACCGCCAAAAGAACGAGGCAATCCCGTGATGAAATCCATCGAGATTTCTTCCCATTTCCATTCAGGAATTTTTGGTTGTTGCAGTAATCCTGCTGGCTTTCGATGTTCCGTTTTGACCATTGCGCACGTCAAGCACTTGCTAACATATCTAGCGATGTCAGCTTTCATATTGGGCCACCAATATAACCCCTTTAGATCTTGATACATTTTGTTAGAACCTGGATGGATCGAATAACGGGACTTGTGGGCCTCGTCCATCACCAGTTCTCTAAGATTTCCATGAAAAGGTACCCATATACGGTCATTATTATAACGAAGTCCATCAGACTTAACTTCAGAAGTTCCATATATGTCACGTAATGATTCAGACCCGAAATTTTCCTCCTTTAGGGCCTCTTTCTGAGCATCTCGGAGTCTATCCAGTAGCCCCGTATGGATCGTTAATTGGAGAGCTCGAACCCTTCTTGGTTTGACATGCTCCTTTCTACCCAAGGCATCGGCCACCACGTTGGCCTTTCCTGGATGATACATTATTGCTAGATCGTAGTCGTTTAGCAATTCGACCCACCTACGTTGTCTCATGTTGAGTTCCTTCTGTTCAAATATGTGTTGGAGGCTCTTGTGATCAGTGAATATCGTACACTTGGTACCGTATAAGTAGTGTCTCCAAAATTTCAAGGCAAATACAACAGCGCCCAACTCTAAGTCGTGAGTTGTGTAATTCTTCTCATGGGACTTTAGTTGCCTTGACCCGTATGCGATGACTTTACTTCTTTGCATCAACACACATCCAAGTCCTTGGATTGAGGTCACAATAGACCTCGAAGTCGTCAATCCCATCAGGTAAAGATAATATAGGTGCAGTACAAAGTTTCTCTTTCAGAGTTTGGAAAGCTGCCTCTTCCTTGTCACCCCATCTGTATTGAACCCCTTTGTGCGTAAGAGCGGTCAATGGTTGAGCTAACTGAGAAAATCCCTTTATAAAACGACTGTAGTAACCCGCTAAACCTAGGAATTGACGAATTTCCGTAGGAGCTCTAGGGGTAGGCCAATTTTTAATGGCTTCGGTCTTGGCTGGGTCAACGTGGATACCTTGCTCATTGACGATGTGACCCAGAAATTGAACCTCTCGGATCCAAAAATCGCACTTAGAGAATTTCGCATAGAGTTGTTCTTTCCTTAACAATTCTAAGATTAACCGCAGATGTTCCTCGTGTTCTTCCTTTGTTTTCGAGTAGATGAGGATGTCGTCAATAAACACTATGACGAATTTATCCAGATAGGGCTTGCACACACGGTTCATGAGATCACAGCTGGTGCATTTGTCAGCCCGAAAGGCATGACCAAAAATTCATAATGGTCGTAGCGCATTCTGAAGGCTGTCTTTTCTATGTCCTCCTCACGGACTCGAAGTTGATGGTAGCCAGACCTTAAATCAATCTTGGAATAGTAACTGGATCCTTGAAGCTGGTCGAAAAGATCATCTATTCGTGGAAGAGGGTATCGATTCTTGATAGTGACCTTGTTGAGTTCGCGGTAATCAATGCACATACTAAATGTGCCATCCTTCTTCTTGACGAATAATACTGGTGCTCCCCATGGTGACGAGCTAGGTCTAATAAAACCCTTATCTAGCAGTTCCTGCAGTTGTGTGGATAGCTCATTCAATTCGTTCACCGCTAGACGATATGGTGCACGCGCGATCGGAGCTGCTCCCGGAGCAAGGTCAATCCCAAATTCTACTTGTCGATGCGGAGGAAGGCCAGGTAATTCCTCAGGAAATACCTCTGGGTAATCGCGTACGATCGGGAAGTCTTCGATTTTTCTCTCCACCCTGGTTTGGTCCGTAACCGTGGCCAGGATTGCCACGTGTCCTTTCCGAAGACACTTTTGCACTTTAAGGTATGATATGATTCCGGAGACAGCACCTCCCTTTTCGCCCTGAATTGAGAGTACTTATCCTCCTGCTATGGGTATTCTTATGACTTTTTCTTGACAAACAATTTCCGCCTGATGTTTGGATAGCCAATCCATGCCCACTATCACGTCGAAACTACCGATGGTAAAAGGCATAAGGTCTATACTTAGTTTATGGCCAGATAACTCTAATGTGCAGTTTTCAACCAAGTGAGTGGTGTCAAGAAGTTTACCATTTGCTAGTTTAACCGTATACCTAGCTTTTAGTGGAGTTTGGGTAGCCTTAATCAACTTACAGAACTTAGTCGAGATAAAACTTTTCTCAGCACCAGTATCAAATAAGACATTTGCGAAGTGTGGGGTGTGAACCAGAGTTTTACCGTGTGGGGTGTGAACCAGATCAGGACCCGAGTCATTAGTTACATCAAACATAAGTTAAAGGTTCAAAATATAAATATATTTCCAAAAGGGAAATATCAAAACCAGAGTTTAAAGATCCAGCGGAAGCATATTAAAGTAATGTCGCGCAAAACAAGCACCCATTAAGTAAACAACCAGTTTAAGTCTAAGTTTTGAAAATGTTAAACACAGATTCCCAAAATAAAAGGTTTAACCAGCGTACGTGCCCAAAATCAGATTCTCCTAGCGTCCTGCAAAGCATGCATAAGAGCAAGTGTCAACTAATGTTGGTGAGTTCACATAAGCACATAAGTATAACTAGTATAGTTATGCAGTACGAATACAACAGTTTTTATTCGTATGTAAGCATGTATATTAACAGTACAATCCATATCGTAGGTAGCGAGCCTAAGTTCATGTCACTAAAACGTTCGCAACCGAAGCTGACCAATTAGTTGTAGGAATAATTCCTTACGTGGTTTACCTTCCCTGTGTCTACTCGATCACGGTAAGTTAGGCTGACATTGTCCTCAGTCCGACCGCCAGTCGGGTGGTGCATCTCGTGCCCGCTGAGTGGGGTTTGTCAGACCCCAGTAGTACTACCCAATATCCCCTCGCTATATGCTATTAACGGTTCGATAAGTAAGGACTTGAAAGATAAAGCATTTTACGTGAACACGTGATATATATTGGATTTCTACTTTAATCATACATAAAGTTCGTTGTGTTATCACCCTAACCCGGGTGTAACGTGTTTGTGTGTGTTATCGTCCAAAACCGGACGTAACGTAAAAGGTTGTGTAACTCACATTAGGGTGCGCTGCTACAATTTAGTAAGACTTCGAGTCTTGCCTAACTACCAAGCACCTATTGAATTTACATACGTAAGTGTGTGTCCGCACATGAGTAACATAACCTAGACGACGGTACTATAACAAGTAATTCCAATTATGACCTATGTGACAATTTCAATACGTAATAAAAATCGTTCATTCGAAATGAGTCGGAGATGACGTTTAGCCAATAGATAAGGATTTATAAAAGTCGATACGAGTGTATCGTTCCAATAATATATGATGAGAAGATCGGTTGAAACGTGTAAGTTCGTATATAAAACGTCATGACGAATCCATAAAAATATCTATATCTTGCAAATATATATTTTTCGTGTCAAAAATTCAAATGTAGATATTTATTTACTTTGCCATCAAGAATTTACACAATATATACATGTATAGAAGTCTTGATAATCTATCATACATATTTATATATATATTTGCTTATGTTTAAAACTATGCTATAACAACAAAAAAAAATATAATTTTAATATAAAACTATGCTATAACAACAAAAAAAATATATAATATTAATGATAACGAGACAATTTAAATTAATCCATTTAAATCATAATGTTTTTCATAAAAAAAAAAAGAATTCAACGAGTACCCTAACAGGGTCTACAGACACATTTACGGATAAAGATTTTATAGAAAACAAATGTTAGTTTTGGGTTATGGATCAAGGAATGCTTGAAATCCCTAAAAAAAATCAACAATAATGGTGGTCACGGGACTCGAACCCGTGACCTGAAGATTGTGTGTACAAGGCCCTAGCCACAGGCCTAGGGATCAATCTTGTTAAGATTTTCACAGCCACAGGTTTTATTCATGTGGCGTTGGGGTAACTGGTTTGGAAAGGAAAAACAAGAAAAGAAATGGGGTTGGGAGGATTCGAACTGGGGACCTCTTGGTCTCCAGGAAACGCGTCGACCAACTGGGCTAAGGACCCAACCATGTCGTGATTCAGTTCCACAAGTATATATCTTTTCCCAACCCGCCATCCCTTTCTTCCCCAAAACTCCGGTGGCCGGAGTTTTATTCCGGTCACCGGAAAATCGCGAATCTAGCACCAAACTGAAGAGAAACATGCGACTAACATAAGGATGTGCTTACCTTGAATCGGAGATGAGTTTTGATACGTTTTTGATGCCGAAACGAAACCGAAAAACCTCAACCCGGATCACCCGATGGATCTCCGTTCTCCAAATCGATGCTACAGGGTTGCTCGGCAGAGGGAGGCGATTACAGTGATGCGTGTATGGTGGTGAAACAGTGACTAGGTGGCCAGAATCTATGAATTCGCCGGAAAAACAAAAATAAAAGAAAGAAGAGGAAACGAGAGCAACAGGGACGATCTCGGTGTGAATGTGATTTAATGATGAGGTGGGGGTTGATCAATACCATCAATTGTGGACATAATTGAGAGTTAAATCGGAATTGAATTGGAGTCGAGGTCGGTTACGAGTTTTGAAGCGCCACCTTCGTCCGTTGCAAATTGAGATATTAAAATCAACTATTGTGATATTGCACAAATAGTCCCTCCCAAATATACACAACTAGAAAACAGGTTTGGGTAATTACAAGTTAGGTCCTCGCAGCTTTGTGTAGCCAAAATAAGTTTTAGTAAATGACAGAAATAGTCCCTTAGGTTTATAAAAGGCTAACGAGACTGACAGAGAGTAACGGAAGACGTAACTGATTGCCAAACGAGTGTATGCATCTCAACACCCTATAATACGTAATGTTTATGGGAAATATAAACTTAAACGACTACATAATCATAGATAACGATCTCTAATTATCCGCTTAGATTCACATAAAATCATAGATTACTATGTGTAAATCCGACGACGTTTAATCGTAAAATCGTATGTGGTTATGTGACGTGTTGACAAATAAAATCGTGAAATGCAATATGTATTTATGTACACATATAACACATAATCTCATAATGTATTCGTCACATAAAATGACGAAGTGTTCGCATGAAATCAAGAAATATGATTTACATAAAATCATAACTTTATAATTGTTCAAGTTAGTTAATTGCCGTCTAGATTCATGTGCGGTGCTTGTGTAACTATTCTAGTTAACGGAAGTAACGGACCTTTACTAAAGATAACACAAGTTATTAATGGGGTTAACCTGGGAAATTGCCGGTTGTCACAGAAGTGGAAGCACCTGTACTCACAAGAAGCAAATCAACTGATGCAAACATCAGTCCACATTGCTTCTTGTCACAGAGACCAAAGAAAATAAATGAAGCTTTAAGAGAAAACAGTTGGATTGAGCCATTTACAATTGAAGAAGCATGGCGAAAGGTCTCAATAGTTGACATCCTTACTGTGGCCCCACACAAAGACAACCTAAAGGAACTGTTTCTCTTCACTATGATATCAGAGAAATTCAGCAAATTATAGAAAGAGACTTTATTACCCCTAAAATGAGGGCAATTGCTGAAGAAGAAGGAGTTGATCTTGATGCTGAGACAGAAGTAATGGATGAAGATGATGATGATAACAATGGTGATGAAGAAAATGGAAAGAAAGATGATGAAGAAGTTCAAAGTGTACTGAAAGAAGACACTACTGACAAAGATCAGAATATTCAAGATATCAACAAAGATGTGTACAAAATTGATATGGATATTGCTGATGAACAAATTGAAGATGTCTTGAAGGATTATAGAGATCTGATTGATCCCGAGGTAAATGATGAAGTTACCTCGAAAGCTGGAGAAGTTATCTCGAGAGAACATATTACTTCGGGTGAACAATTTACCTCGGAAGAAAATGTTATCTCGGGATATCAACTTATCTCGGAACTGGCTATTGTTGTTGCTGCTGATCAAGTTACTTCGGAGCAACCAGTTACTCCGGAGGATGAAACTAACACTCTTACTTCCCACCAACAAAAGACTATTCAGAAATTGTTCCTGTGGCTCCTTCAACTCCTATGGAGGATATAGTAAAAGATATTTTGGCCAACTACTAGGCCAAATATAAGCAAGGAATAGGTGAAGTAAAGATCAATTCACTGCCACTATTTGTCAAGAGAGCTGCCATAAGTGACAAAGTCATAACCTACCCTACTGACAATCCAAATCTTGGGAAGGGTAAGAAGAAAATGACTGATGATGAACTCCTACAGGCAGAATATGAGAAGAAGTTCAAACTTGCCTACAAGAATGTGTCATCTCCTGAAAACAAGATAGACTGTTCAAGAATAATATTCATTCCTATTCTTTACAGGCATGGTGAAGATCGTGATGGGAGAAGAGAATGTGACAAGGCAATATCCAGAGAATTCAATGAAAGAATAATGAGTCACATGGTTCAACTGAAGGAATTCAGTGAATTAAAAACAAGAAGCAGAGAAGGGGTAAAAATTCCTGTAAAACTGTTTGAAGCAGAGAAAGCAAAGGCCACAGAACCTACAAGGCTTCTAGATGG
>JBCNJP010000343.1:0-28178 GCA_039602395.1 Deinandra increscens subsp. villosa
GTATATGTTATATATTTTTTAGAAGTTAAGGCTGAAAATAACTTTCACTAATTATTTTCAATGAGTAGGTACTCTTCGCATATGTTAAGCTGGATTTTTTCCCTTCTCCCTGGTTTTACAAGGTGCTGATTTTTTTTTTCTTTTTTTATTCAACCAATCATATAATTTCATATTATTTTCTCCCTTTTAATATAAAATCTTATAATTGCACAATCATCATCCCCACTATCACTCACTTACCACACAATTTTTTCATCATTTTATCACATCCTACGTGACATCCTGCATGACACACTACGGATAGCGTAGGATAATCGCTTACTTAGATCAAGCAAGGCCGCATCAGATTAGATCAGATTAAACTCTTATCAAGATCTCAAGCGAGTGTAAGATCCTTAGTTTTTTTAAATCGTATACAAGATTGACATGTTACTATCGAACAATATCATAAGATTTTATAATCATAACCAAACTCTTTAAGAAGTATATGTATTATAAAACTTAATTGTCATTTTGTAGTAATGTCACATGAATTTAGATTTTAGTTCTATAATTATTATTTAATTCTGCATGGTTAATATAATAAGCAGTAACCCATGTTACATTAAAAAGATGAACCCTTGACCTAAGAATATGGATGGTTCGATTCACACTTTCAAGTGCAACCCAACCTTTTACACTTCACTTCTTTTCATGCCATTTGTTCACTTTACCCTTTTTCCTTTTCTTTTGCTACTTGCTATTTTAGTTTTTCTATAGAAAGCCAACTCAAATCCTTTTAATTCTATAGGCTGATTTTGTTGGAAAAGTGTGTGAATGAGATGCTTATCTCAAAAGAAATTTTGTTCAAGTTTGGAAAATGTGATGTGAGCTATCCCACATTGGTGTGGGAACAAAAGGTTAATTGGTTTATAAGGATAAACTTCAAAGCCTTTGATATATCTTGTGTCATGTTTTACTCTGGCTCATATCCTCGCGCAGGGGGGGGTGCGAAAAATAGTGATTCGGGTTGAAATTCTGAACTCGTGCCCGCGCAACCTGCGGACACGAATGCAGCTCCGAAACGGGGGTCATGTAATTCGTTTCAGGCAAGTATCCTGTCCGGCTGTACACACAGTTTTGAACCGGTGTACCCTGGGAACAGACGTCGAATCTGTTTAAGGGAATTGTGTCAAACACAAGCCGGTTCCTCTCGTTTTCTTTGTCTGTTTTGTAGGAACATAGATTGCTGCAGTTCGCGATCATATTTTCTGTGGCGTTTTCGTTTACTACTCTATCTCCTTGTATTGTAATTAATTGATCGAACAAGTGTTCCAACAGATTTAGTGTTTTTTAATTAACTTAAGACTAAAGTCTAAGCAGATATATACATTGTGTAAGTCAAGATATGTGGAATAGTGGAGACCTAGGGGTACGCGAATAATTTTATTTTTGATAGGGTATTAGTTTATCAAAATTGCTCATATTTTCTAAGTGGGTAGAAAGTTACTTGAAATAAGTTTCGGAAGCAACGTGTATTTATGGAAGTAACTATCTGGCTTTGGAAGCAAATTTGGCTTTGGAAGTGAACTTGGTCTTGGAAGCAATTTGATCCTTCCGAATGATAAGTTCATAAGTGTCAAAGAAATGTTGTGACTGTCAACCGTCGTCTAAATCGTTCCGTCGGTTTATTACCTATACAATGAATAGTGCTTGCATGCCATTGGTCTACGTGGCGTTCTATGTTGGATGCCACGTAGCGTGTTTTGGCTTTTTTTTAAGCAAAAACACACTTTTGCTATTCACACACTCAGTATGGTCGTTTGGGTCCAAATGATCATATGGAGGATCGTTTGGATCCAAATGGTCATATGAAGTCTTAAAAGAAGAGTATATTTTCGCACATATAAACCACCCACACCCCACCCCTCCCCTGTATTTTATGTGATCGTCATCCGTCTTCGTAGGCTCGTTTTGGTCCAAATAACCATATAAAGTGTATTTATATATCAAATGATGTGTTTTAATATAAGGAACAATATCAGTTTAATTCGATTATTTGTAAGCATATACTCAAAACTGAAACATTGATTTCTCAATTGATTCACTTTCTACAATTAGTTTAGCTAGGCTTTGTAAGATACTTAATTTCACGTTTATCAGACTAAGGGTAATTGTAATACTCTCCCTGAGCTAGCTCGGGAGAGTGCTTGGGATCGCGGGATGCTCGGGAACACCATGACGTGGTGCTCGGGGAGGTTGCTCGGGAGAGGGCCATGGGAGTGGGGCACCGAGATGGAGTAGCTCGGGAGAGGGCCATGGGATTGTGGGTCCCCCTACTTTGGGGTCTCGGGATGCTCGGGAACACCATTACAATCAAAAAGTGTGGTTTGGGAAAAATGAGGTGACACCTCAAAATGCTTGGGGTCGTGGGGTGGGTATTACAATTATCCTAACTATATTAGTAATCCAATGTAATTAACTTAATTTCTTATTGAAAAAACATTTTTTTTCCTCTTTCACCGACAAATATCAACCTAACTCGTTTTTCACATATATTTACAACACAACCCAACCCAAACTTTTTATTATATAAATATGATTTATAATTACCTTTTAATAATATTAAATAATTATTTTATTTTGAAATAAATAAATTAATTGTATGAAATATTAATAATATAAAAATAAGATAAACTAATCTAATAAACCTATAATAGAGTGATATGTGACAGATAAGATAAATGATTAATTTTTTAATATTTATTGTATAATAAAAACATGTTTTTTAAAACATCTTCGTTTTTTATAAATTATATATCAAGGTGTTCAAAAATTCAATAAGACTATTTAGAAAAATAACATTATATTAGGAATGAATTAGTATGAAACAAAAATAAATAAATAAAATAGAGACCAACGGATACCATTTGTACATCTAAAGAACATCACAAACCAACTAATATCTTTTCTTTTTTCATTCTGAGAATCAATCCATGAAAAGATCATCAATATGGGTGGTATAAGTTGTCATATGTGAATAGTTTGGTTCACACTTAGAAATCTCAACCATTTACGATGTCTTTATCATATGCCATCTTTCATATTTTTATGCATGTGTTTATATTGTCTTTTCACTTTTGGATTATTCATTTTGTTAGGGCATGCCGGCATGGAGTATGGGTGGTGTAAGAGACGGTGTGAGCCCTCTCACGTCGTGAAAAACCACGCCTTGGCTACGTATGTGGGGGACCACGTGAGTGTGGACACGGTCAAAATTGAAGAATATGACTGTTGTAACGTACAGTCAGATTTTGATTTTTTTTAATATTCAAAATTCTATAAATACCCGGTCTAAAACTAACCAATGTTCGATCATATAAAAAAGTACTCTCATACACCTAATTTCTCTATCCAAAAATCATGTTGTCTTCATCATCTTCATCCAACTCTGGCACTAGTGTTTTTTTTCCGAGTGGTAATTGCTAGTATGACCCGTGATCGTGAAGTTGCTAACAATCTTTTACGTCAATATTATTTTGTAAAAGAACCAACAGACACCGATGAGTTATTTAAACAACCGTTTCGTGTGAGGCAAGACCTATTTTGTAGACTAGTTGAAGATGTTTAGAGAGAGGAGTCGCGGTTTCTTTAAAAGATGGATGGAGAGTTAAAATGGGTTTTAACCCATTACAAAAATCCATCGCCACTATTCGTCAAATGACATACGGAAGCACTGTCGATTCGTTTGGATGAATACTTAAAGATGTCTAAACGAACAATCAGGTTTCTTTTTTGGGAATGGCGAAAAATTTATAAACTAAAAAGCTCAAGGCAAGCAAAAAAACTTACATCGAAATGTGAGGATTGTGAATCCACTCGACCAACTAAACTTCACTTTGCTATTCCTAAGAACAAACCAAGTAAAGGAATAATAAAGAATAAGACCAAATAATTCTCGTTTCGAAAAATTTTCTACAGGGTTCATTTGTACAAAAAATGATGCTTACAAAAACCCACGGCGAGCGACATTCAATAATTATACGAGGCACATAAAGCTCAACATGATTGCTACCATTGTCAAATCTCTTGCGTGTCCCGAGGATCCAAGGCGTGCAACTTACAAAAAAGCTCACGAAGCAACAAGAACGGATATCAAATAGCGTTTGGTCACTTGAAGAGTAAATGACATATCATTGAACTTCTGACATGCTAGTCCTGGTCGCAAAGCAAAATAAGAAACATAATGTAAGCATGTTACATTATGCATAATATAATTCTAGAGGATGAGGGACAAATGATTTATCAATTCAATTCAATGAATCTAAATTGTCTACGACATATGTAGATCTTGATGAGGATCAAAGGAAAGCAAACGTTTAGAAATACATAATTGAGATATGCACTATGAACTTAAAGCGTATTTGATCCAACACATTTTATGAGCGTTTAATAGCGTAGCTTTTATTTTTATTTTTATTTTGTGTAATTTTTTTAGTTTAAGTTTAATATAATTTTCTTTTGTTTGTTTTATGTTGTATCTATTTTTTTTAAAATGTGTAAAATTTAAAAAAACATAGAATAAGTTAAAAAAAGAAATCCACTCATTAGGACATGCTCATACTCATCCCATGTAAGTGGTGTAAGTATCTCATATATACGTGACATATTTTTTCCTCGTACTTACATGATCATACTCGATACTCTTACTAACATAACTATTTTGTAAGTGATTCTCATAACTATTTTATTATTGTGTCCCTTCTTTAAACATATAACTAGTTGGTAAATTCCCGCATAATGTCACATCATTGTGCCACATAACCTACACAACATGGTTGAGTATAGAAACCGAGTTTTTATGTTAACACTCTTGTTTTGTGTTTTACGCGAATGGATTTCCAAGAAAACTTAAACGGAAATTCAAATTGATATGCACACGTTGATACAACAAAAAATACATTAGTAGATCGACATTAAAAGGCATAAGAATCTGAATACAAATGAAAAATTATTCGAACAATTACCAATCATACCCTGCCACTCCACGCCCCCCCCCCCCCCCCCCTAAATAAAAAGGTGAAAAGAAAAAGAATTATTTGTCATAGTAGGTTACCACGTCATCAACACGACCCAATTACAAACCTTTTTTCACGATGATTAACGTGACCACCAATAGGCTAGTATAAAAGCACTCTTTGGGCTTTCATTTTGCATTCACATCTTATCTACATTCTACATTCTACATCACATCTTAAAATTTTAGAGAAAAATACTCAAAACACCTCAAAAGTCATTCCTTCTTATTTCACGTCCACATATATTTAACTGAAACCAAACTTAGTATATTAAAATAATAAAATTATAAAGAGATGGATGGAGAATGAGCTATGAATCTTATCTTATCTTAATTCTAATAAAGCAATAAAATGACTTCCACATGTCTTCTTTTTAAGGTGTTCACATCAGCACTGTCACATGTCAATCAGATTTAATTATCAATTTAGTAAATTACCAATTAAGATAAGTTTTAATTTTAAAAGAATTGGCAAACATAATGTAGATTTGATAAATTACTCAATAATTTGAGTCATTTAAGGGAAACAAATCAAGAATTTGTCATCTTCAATGTATAAAATTATCAATTAATATTTTATAATGAATTATGTCATTTATTTTCAAATTTCTTAATCGTTTATTTATATTTAGCTAATTTTATAAACCTAAATTCAACCCGTGTAGTATACGGGTTACTAACCTAATAATATAATTAGTTATTATTTAGGAATATCAAGGTTACCCGGTAAATATTGGTTACATATTATTAGAAAAATAGATCATTGTTTTAAATGGCTATACTTAACAATTTAATTAGATATTAGAATCAATATTTAAAATAGGGATCAATTGCTTAAAACTTCCATTATTCAGTATACTAAAATCGTAAAATACATTTGTTGTCATGTTGAATTGCATATTTGAAAATGTCAAAGGTCAATAGCTATTATTGAACTGGACCACAGGTTTCTTTATTTATCTATCTATCATTGTCATCCATGTTTTGATCAATACAGCTATAAATTTAACAAGGAACGAAACTACTCATCCTTGCCAAGTCTAATACTCATTCTATATTTTAAAAATGTTTTTTTAAGCATGATTCGGGTATATATATAATTTCTCATATTTAAAGGGGAAGATATGTAAATGTCATTTTTTTTAAAACGTCATAATTTTTTTATCATCACATCTTTATTTTTCACTATTATTTTATCTAGATAATATTCATATTATATTATTTTTTATTTTTTAATAATAAATTTCATAAGTTAGAAGAAAAGAGATAGTAAAGTTAGAGAGACATATAGAGGAGAAAGGAAGGGGTTGGAGTGCGGTGGTGGTGTAGCGCCGTTGAAGCGTAAGATGCCAGTTGGAATATTTAAATAAATTAATATTTAATTTAAACTCTATATTGTTTCGATAATTTTGAAAGTTTTCAAGAAGAGCTTGACGCGATGATGAAACATGGTTTCACATCGTTACAAAAATACGCATCGGTCATTTGTCAACTCAGATACGGTAATGCTCCCAATAAATACAATGATTATTTAGCTATGTATTCTAGAGCCTCATATGAATGCCTACATTCTTTTTGCAATGCTATTTTTGTTTTTATACCGTAAAGAATTTCTATGTTCACCAACTATCCACGACATTACACTTTTGTACGAGACACATTCAGATAGACATGGCATTTCAGGGATGCTCGATACATTCGATTCTACTCATTGAGTAGGAAATATCGTCCAATGCGTTTGGGAGACCCATTTAATCGGAGTGATCACCAATACCCAAGATCATACTCGAATCAGTAACGTCACATGATACATAATATTGTCATAGGTACTTTAGGGTTGCCAGTTTAAACAACGACATCAATCTTCTCAATCCCTCTCATTTGTTTACTAACTAAATGCATGAAATTGCTCTGAGATGTCTTGAAGTCCTTTTCCGGTTAACGAGTGAGAGTACAAGCGTGACTATTACCTTGTGAGATATACCCTTCTTGGTCTACTTTTATGAAAGCTTTTTGTTACCTGGCTAACATCAAGAAAAATAAATCCAAAAACCGGCTTTTGGTGTGCTAAAGGGTATAAGTAATCGACCGTCACACACGCGATGACGTGCAAAAAGATAGTAAGTGAAAATGTGAAATGCATATTCATTTAAATATATAATTCAAAAGTTTCTAAAAAAAATGATATAGATAATTTCAGGTTCTTTTATGTGACATTTTTTTTAACGGCAAATTAATATTTCCATGAATTTCATTTCCGTTTGCCTATTTTGTGTCATGTAGATTCAACTAATTTCAGGTGACACTTCTATTTGTGAACGCAACCCATTAACACCATATGCTTAAAACATAATAATAATCTTTAATATACAAATTCCCTCTACCAAACAAAAATAAAACTTTTTCAGCCATACATATACAAGTTCATATCAAAATATTATTAAATATTAAAAGCCCTCAAGAATTCAACTACATAGTTCCAAAATCTGGATAAAACAGAGTCCAAAGGCACCATGAATACAACCCAGAAAATGAGACTTATAAGAGGGCAAAGATAGTTTCAAGATTTGGATAACAAACAACAACAGCTAAACTTAGGAGTTCACATAAACATGTCCGGAAAACGGTTATCAACTTATCATTCCAAAGAAATTTTTTTAACCTTTTTGTGTTTTTTTTTCCCTTCTTTTATTCACAGGCTAACTTGGTATCAAAGCTGCTTAGACAGATTGCAAAAGCTTGAAATGCGGATAACGGATACCGATAATCCATCGTGAACATGTCTTTACCGACTTTGCCAAACTGCAAGATGACTTTGTCATGCTCCGGTTGGGCTGGCTGAGACGTTCCTGCTGCTGTGGGTGGTGGTGGTGCCGCTGGCGGCTGTTGGGCGGCGATCAGCTGGAAGTTCTTCACCGAGGCGATTGTCACCCGCCCCTTGAAATTCAAACACCAGCATTGCAACTGTTCATGCCACCTAGGCGCCTTGTTTTTCAACACCAAGGGCATTTTTGACTTTTCACTCTCGGGGACGTCACTTGATGTGGCGGCCCCGATGATTTCGGAGAATCTAGAGCTGCTGAATTCGGTTGACCGGTCAAGGGACTTTGAGAAAGAAATGCTCCTGAATGAGTCTTCCAACGGGTGAGAAGGGAGGAGGAGCTCGGGTTGACCTGGGACTGAGCCGCCTGGCTCGAGTGATGAGGCGGGGATTGAATGCATGATGCAGTGCATCCTGCGTGGGCCTCGTGTTCCGAGAACGTTAAGCTCGTACGTGATGTGTGCGATGTTGTAGCTGCCGCTTGGCACTTTTGGTGAGACTTTTTTGGAGTTGAATCTACGACTTGACCGGCCTGTTTGTGGTATATGAGCATTGGAACACGAAGGCGGCTGTGTGTCGTATATTATAAATTTTGTCCCGAGAAAATTCGATCTGAAACACATGCAGTAAAACGGTTATGTTCAATTTGATAACCATCTTACTAGTTTGTGAATCTGAACAAATCAAATCGTATAATTTACCCAAAGGGATTAATGCATACTTAGAAAAAGAAAATAAGAAATTCAAAAAGAGTATACCTTAGCTTTCCAATGTAAGTGCTGCTTGATCTAGAAATGTTATCAGGATCCATGGAAATGACATACTCAGTGCATGTAGTTCTGCGTGTTCTTTTTGCCGAGAGCAAAAACTTTCCGTTTTCCACAAGCAAAGCGGCTGCATAATCAAATTTCAACGTAAGGAGTGCTGGCTTATTATCACGAAATAAAAGCATAATTGTCAAAGGCACAAATGGTGAGCCTTGGGCGTAGACACGAGGTGCTTAAAAAGCAAGGGAGCGAGGTGCATAGTGTGAAAATACCATTTTTTAGGGGTTTAGACTGTTTTAAGTTGATTCTAGGCTTGTTTAGGGTTAGTGTAATTGTTGCAGACCTGTTCAGAGACAAATTTTTGCTGGAACTTGACGTGGAAATGCGACAAGGCTATGTCTGAAAGTGGGGCTTTTGAAGCAAGGCGACAAGGCTATGCCTGAGGGCCTAGGCACACGCCTTGTGCGCTTTTGACAACATAAATTAGAAGTGCGTTTATATGAGTTCAAAATCATAAAAAATAATATCCCTAGTTCATACGCATATACTTAGGGTGCCTCTCATATTTGTAGAGACGACTAAATGGATGGGTTTGGCAACGGGTCAAGATGGGTTATTCTTGATACGGGTCAAAACGAATCAGGCCGAGTTCACATCCCAACACTTTCTGGTCCCTCCTTGGAATATATTTATAAAAACAAGATTACAAAAACAAAATTGTCAAAAGGATAATCTATTCTTTAACCAAACAGCTTAAAGATGCAAGCTTTTAAATACACTTGAGCAACTTTTTACCAATTTAACCTGTCTGAAACATGTGATCGGTTCCATTTTTAGGAAAGATTTCATATTTCAACCCTTCAACATGTGATGATAACATATATAGCCCATATCGACCAATTTTCGGTAAATGCTCGAAATTGCCACTGCTTAACCGTTAGCTTCATTTTCTTCTCTAACATTATCTTTAACAAACATAAGAAGTTCCACTATAAAATCAAGTTTTTTCCCTTAAATTGTACATTCAGCCCCGTCTTTGGTCAAAATGTCGAATTTTGTCAAATCCAGATCCCGTGCAAATCCTAAATTCACATGTCCAAAGCATTGGATACCGAGATCCAAAACAAGCACATCACCACTGAGTTCCTAGCTTATATCTAAAGATGTCCAAACCGGGCCTTGGCTCAAACCTTTGAGGCCCAATTTTAAGTGTGTTAACAACCAAGCCTGATAAGACCTTTTGGGCGGGTTATGGGCCAGTCTGTCAAACGTATGTGCATCTCTAAACTTAGATCCCTATCCTAAATTCATAAACGTATTCTAATTAGGAAAAATAAGACAACAGAAAGTCAGAAACATTACATAAATGCTCACCTGGACTAAGACAAAGGAATAGATGGTATGTCAAGTTAGATTTATCCCTCTTAATGAAACACTGAATGGTACCATCACGAGATCCCGGCTGAAACGTTACAAAACATTTATAAAAAATCTAATAAAAATAGCTTTAACTGCGAAAATAAATATTTAAAAAAAAAAGATCAAATACCTGCTTCAATGAAATAGGAAAAGTAAGCTTCCCACATGATTCAGGGTTTCTAACAATCTCCTTACACATACTTCTCCACGATCTACAAACAGCGGCACAAGCAACAACATGTTTTCTAGCAGGCCAACTGCTTTCACTTTCTTCCAATCTTTTAATTACATCAAAAAGAAGCTCAGGTGGAAGATTAGCCCATCGGCTGTTTTGAATCACGAGAGCCAACTGATTATTATCACTCAAGTCAATAACTGAACCCTGTGATTTTCCTCTGTTGTGATGTCCCGAAAGCCTAACATCAAAACCCCGTCTCGATAGGCTCCCGAATCCATCCCTCACATCACGAACTATGCTACGGAAAGACATTAACTACAATACACAAAACAGGATTTCTTTCTTCTCACTGAACACAGCTGAAAAAAGAATAAACACAAAAAAAAAAGGTTGTTAATCAGATTGTAGAAAAAGAGAAAAAAGAAAAAGAGAAAAGGAGAAAAAACACCAACATATGGGTCTTAAAGGAGATTAAATTCCATATCTTTATCAAGGAATAGCTTCTTTTTATAATATTTAGGATCACTTTTAAGTGTTAACCTAAAGTTGGGTCAATTATAGAATAAAACCGTCATAGCTTGTCCCAAATAACAGCATTAAAGGTAATTCGCTTTTCTAGGAACACAAATTAGAGATACATAAAAGTCTCTTATAAACACATGCCTGATATTAACAGTGTCCATAAACCGTTCAAACCGAAAAAATTAGGATCACTTTTAAGTGTTAACCTAAAGTTGGGTCAATTATAGAATAAAACCGTTATAGCTTGTCCCAAATAACAGCATTAAAGGTAATTCGCTTTGCTAGGAACACAAATTAGAGATACATAAAAGTCTCTTATAAACACATGCCTGATATTAACAGTGTCCATAAACCGTTCAAACCGAAAAAATTAGGCCGGTTTAAAATATATATGTTAAAACCGTCTAAACCGAACCATTCATACCCTAGAAATTTTGCAAGTTGTGGTTTGGAATGCGGAACCAACCATATAAACCACATTGAACCGGTCCACATTCAATATTTATCAATATTTTTAAAATAAAAGATTATTTGTATATATATATATAACTTATATTTATGAGACTGCTATAAGTTTATAATGCGAAATAATACACTGCTATAATACTTCGATTTTTTATTCTCTAAACATGTAGAAATTAGTAAAAGAAAACATAAAAACAATAAACGGCCCAAATGGTTAGAACCAAATCACCTAACTATCGACCGGTTTGGTTCACATTTATAAAAAACCACAAACCATCAGCTGACATAGAATTCGTGTCAAAAGCAGCCGAACCAAACCATAAACACCCCTACCTAATATGAATTAATTTGGTTTGGCAAGAACACAAATTTTGATTGAAGGGATTTAAGTATATTCGAGAAAACATTGACTTAAGGAAGCTGTGTAGCAATGAAAAAAGTCAAAATATTCTAGAAAGTGGCTGAGGATAAACAATCTTTTCGCCCTTGTCTCTGATTCATCTTGTTTTAGGAAAAGAGCATCTAGTATAAGCATGTTCTTTATCCCCCACCTCAATCATATCTACAATAGATACCTCATGTTCCAAAGTATATATAAATTAACATTACTTTTTAAAAGAAATTAGATAGTACAATCTAACCTACCGTTGGTGAAAAGCTAAGATTCCATCAAAGAGCTGCAACCAAGATCTGCAAAACCCATGTCACAATTCAAGATTTTAACCTAGATTATAACTTATAACATATTAACATAACCCCTTCATAAGAAAGCCATAATCTGCATTATTAGATGGGGTCAAAGACTCAAGATGAAGATGTGAGGAACAAAAGGGGTTCAAATTGGTTAAGTGAATCAAGAAAATCAAAAACTAGATCCTGGAAAATGATCGAACAGTTGGAAGGCATGAGATTTAAGTTCAAAAGTGGAGAAATTAGGGCATGTAAATTACAGTAGATGTGAGAAAAATAAGATGTGAAATTAGAGATCTATACCTTTATGAGAAGAATGGAATCTTGAAAGCGTTGAAGATTAGATGTGGGTCTGAAAATTTTGACGAATTTTCGCTCAGGACTTTCTACGAACAGTTGGTGGGTAGAAGAAGCAGATCGGAAAGAAAGAACCAAAAAGTGAAAGGAAACTTGGGTCAGAGTTTGAGACAAATATATATCACACACAGTGTATAAACACACATACTCTCTCTCATCTCTCTCTCTCTCTCAACGGACTCGAAACCAACATTAAATTCAGCTGAATAAACTAGGGGAGTTGGAAAGAAAGGAAAAAGGACCGAGTATTTTAATATTTTAGTTTTTTCATTATCTTTTTTACCGATAAATTCATTATATCATCTTTTATTTTGCGAGCAGAGGATCCGAAAATTACCATCTAAGAGAAAATAAATTATAGGTGAGAAAATCTTCTGATTCAACCTGAAACTCATTATTTTTTTTAATTGTTAGATATGTTTTATGTATGGCTCTCATTATTGTTTATCTTATATAAACATTGACCTAATTACCTTTATGTTCCAATTTTTTTTTTTTAACAAAAAAGTAGATAATATATTCATCAAATCTTGGGTAAAACAACAGAAAACAAATCATCCTGACAGCCAAGGGAGCGCGGGCAACAAGTTGCGCTGTCAAACCTTTCTAAATAGCAAAACTAAGACGCGTGAAAAAAACATTTAAAGAACCTGGGGTCACAAAGTTACTATGCATGACCCGTTGGATTCTATTCAAAGTTTCAACGGCCTCAGGGGCGAGGAACCCAAAGGTGTCAAAAGCAAAAGGAACAAACACATGTTGATCTTCAAGGCACGCTTTCTCGTGCTTATTCACTTTCCCCGCAACCCATTTAGAAGCCGCCTGACCCACCTTGAACTCACCGACACCCAAGCCCACAAGGGGGGAGACATAGAGGCTTCCCTTGGGTGTATACATAGAGGTTATTAGGCAGAGAATCAACACCTAAATACCTAATCACACATCACAAAATCGTTCTATGGAAATGGTTATTTGAAGATTACAGATTCTTTTTGTCGGGGCTGGGTGCAATATGGAATCTTGAGTTCTATGATTGGATGCAACACAAATTCATGTTTCTGTCCGTTAGTTATGATATTTGGATGGTGATATCGGTGAGTGTGGTGGATTGGGATGGAATTCTTAAGTATGATAGGAATATTTTTAGTGGGCTTGTGTGGTTGAGTGAGATATATTTGAAAAAAAATAAGTTTTTGATCATGGCTAATGTTGATGTTTCTATTTGTGGGCATTTTTTGGTTCTGCTAAAAAATTGTAATGACGCGAGATCACACATCGAAAAACCAACTCAAGATATGTTGTGAATACTTAAATTCAAAGTGTCGCTAAGGTTCCAAGTGTTGCGAAAACCACATTGCTATGAAAACTCACTGACATGAAATAAGCCATTGCGAAACTCAATTTGTCACGAACACTTCAAATGTCGCGAGAACCAAATTAAAGTGTTGCCAAATGAGATGTCGCTAAGGGATGTCGATCTCCTAATATCGAAAACAACCAGGGACGGCCCAATGAGCTAAGCAACTAAAGCTGGGGCTTAGGGTCCTTAAAATCCTAAGGCCCTCAATTTTTAAAATAAGTCCGTGTATATTAGGCCTCCATCGTCTTTGGGCTAGGAATTTTACATAAAACAGTAAGTGTCGGCCCAAATGTCAAGTAACATAAAGAAAAAAGATCGGCCAAAATGTCTAAAATAATAAATGGTGGGGCGGTAGAATGAAGATTTGCTTCCATGGGCTAACAAAGGAGAGGCGTCTAGAATGAAGGACCCCCTTAAGCCGATTAATAAGAACCTTGGAGAGCACTTTGTTGATACAACCTATAAGAATTATAGGTCTAAAATTGGCTAACGAACACAAATCATCAACTTTAGGAACCAAAGCAATGGAGGGGGAAAACTCTCATGATGCAAGTCGCCTAAAACATAAAATCCCTTAAAGAGTTTAATAAAGTCAAACTTGTATCCATCCCATTCGTTTATACTGGGTATAAACCCTAATATGCAATCAACCGGTTTAAAAACAACCAGTTCAGATTTATGTGAGGTAATCAATTCTCTAATACCACTGTTGGGTTTACCTGTGCCATCGGGGTTACCAGTTACTTACAAAACAACTTTACCGAATCGGATAAATTGAAAAATTTACAATTAAAGTGTGAACACAGCAAAACAAAAACAAACGTGAATACCAGTTAAAACGTTAAATGCAACAGGATCAATCATTGATTAACCTTAAACGCACAAATAAAGATTCAAATTAAATATCTAAATAAACATGTTAGTTTAAGTATATCTTTGCGGTGTTGAAAAATGTTCAAGACACCGGATCGCAACAAGAGATTGCTAGAACAAATGACAGAAACAAGAACCGAGACACGTGAATCGACCACGGCGGTTGCCAACGGTGGCAGTGGCCACGACAGAATCGGCGGCTTCAGGGGTCCGCTTGGTCATGACGACGACGGCTGGTGGCGGCGGTACACGGCTACTGGGCGACGGTTTGCAGAGGACGTCGGGGCAGCAAGTGTGTTTTAGAGCTTCACGGCAGTCGCTGGTCGGCGACCAAGGATTGTCGGCTTGCGGTGGATGGTTGTGCAAGGGGGACGAAAATTCTCTAATGGATGATTAGATTTTTTTTTTTTTTTGGTTTTTTATTATAGTTAGTCCTTAATCTAGATAATGATATAATCATCTAAATCCCTATTGAGCCCCTTGCCAATCATTAAGCCTAATCCACTAATACGAGCCCATAGTAACTATAATAGGAACGAACCAATTAATATCAGCCCATTAATAAACTAGTGTTATACCCGTCCCAGTCCGGGTAGCGTATTTAAAATTCATGTGGTGTGATATAAGTTATCTTACAAATATGAGATTTGGTTTGTGTAGGTATATTTGGTATCTAAAATGATATTTGAAATAACATGTGGTAAGACACTCTTACAGCATTAAAAATTCATTTTTTATTCCTATCCTTATGATTTATACATTTATAATTATTTTTCTATCTCTTCCCATCACAACTATAATTAAATAATAATTTTTATACATTTATCATTACCTTTTATCTTTCTTCAAACCCTAACCTTTAGATACCTTAATTTTTTGAGGATGCACCGACCTTAACCTGGCGTTAGGGCAAATCGCCACGGTTCGCTTTTGTATTCCCACCCAATCATTTGACACAGATCACAGAGACTAATGATTGGAGATGTAACCGCCAGATTTAGGCCAAACCGTGGCGGTTAGGCTTTGATCTGCCATTTTGCAGAGATTCTCGGTACGAGGAAGTGACGCTAACCTGCCGTTTTGACTATACAATCGTTAGAGAAATTTTATAAATTTTTTTATAATACTTAATCTATATTTTTTTAAAAACTTATACGACTAAACAATCGTTTATATATTATAAGTTATCAAAAGGTTCGAGAAATTCTATAAACTTTTATACAATATTTAGTATTTAGTCTGTATTTAAAAAAAAAACTTATACGACTATATGATCGTTTATATTTTGAAGTTATTAAAGATGTAAACAAAATTTTTAAAACGTTTATACAACACTTATAAGTTACTAAAAAGTTAGAGAAATTTTGTAAATTAAAAAAAAAAAACTTTGAAGCAAAAGAGAAAAAATATGACAAAAAACTCAAAAAGCCTAAATGATCCCTTAGGGCACAGGCCATGCTTCAAGTGGGGCACATGTCGTGTTTACTTGGAAAGATGTCGTTTTGTCCTCAAAATCTTCATCCTTTCGTTTTGTCGAGATACTCGAAATTCACTATTTATGGGCTCTATAACTCATTTTCTAGCCCAAGATATACTTCTTTGAAGTTTTAAGCGGGATCTGATCGCACTTTTGTCTTCTAGCAGTTGTGCTTCGTGGCATGGTTGAGTTTTAGAGTTATCACTTTGTCTTGACTCGATAGATTGGAGTATTAGGGTATTTTGTCCATTCTGTAGAGGCAAAGCCAGGGTTTTGCCTCAAAAACACAAAGTCTTCAAATTTTCTTTATTTTTTTGCATTTTTTTACTCCTTTTATGATTTTCACCTAGATTACACTAAAAGGGTAAAATGAATCACTATGACACTGTTTTGCTAATAGTTAGTCAGAAAAAACCCAAAATGCGAGGAATATTTGATATAAAAATATACTTAATTTAGCGCACATAATTTTTACATAGGCATTATAGTAATTTGGATAACATAAACATAAAATGTAAATGTAGCAGCCATACAAAGTGGTAGGTAAAATGCACACAAACCATCCAGATTTCCAGTATATTCCCCCCCCCCCCCCCCACCCCAAATATATTTGGGGGCTCCAGTTTCGAAGAGGGTTTTCTCTCATATGGTGGATTTCTACCTGAAGGGTGGTCTTCGACTCATGTACTTGAGAAATAGAGAATATCGGGTGTTGTCAGTGGTCCGTCAGTGATCCAAACTTGTCATTAAAAAAATGTCTTTTCTTTGTTTGTGAGCATGTATGTTTGGAGAACCGAAAATGCAATGGTGCTAACCATGTACTATTTAGGACATGAGTTAATGTATCACCCGCACACCCAGTTTTGATGAGGCGGCTACGATGAGGCTTTGGGAACACCAGAACTTGTAGTGTAGGGCCGCACAAAATCAAACCCCTACAACTCCCCGCCACCGCAATGCCCTCTCTATCTCTCTCTAAGCTTTTCCTCTCTCTTCTTTATTTAACTTTTTGATAACAAAAAAGTAAATTGTGATGCGGGGTGACCATTACACATGAAATAGGGAGAAGTATGAGGAGATAATATGACGTTGAGGTGACAAAAAAGTATGAAGTTGAAAATATATGGTGTTACCATTACTCTCACCATTATGCAACTTGTTCCGATAGGCTTATGTTCCATGAGAAATTATCGAAGTCCCAAGTTAGACTTTTTTAGTCAAATCATAAACTTTCCATGTCTTATAGGCGTGTTAACCTTTTTTAGTCAAACTATCAACCAAATTACAACTGCCCCTTTTTTTTGTCAAATTGTCATGGGTGTGTTAACCTTTTTTAGTCAAACTGTCAACCAAATTACAAACTGCTAACGTCTCATGTTAACTTTTTTAGTCAAACTGTCATGTGTCCCAAGTTCATTTTTTTTTTGGTCAATCTGTTCACCAAATTACAATCTGTCCAAGTCCCATATTGAAAGAATCAAAAGTGTTATGTCAAAATATATAATTAAAACTTAAAATTTTACTTTATAAGCTATTTTTCTTGATATTATTTAAAGTATTTCAAAGTGTAAGCTTTTTATTTTTATAGAGAACACTTGGGAGCAAGCTCGTAACATTGTGGTATTATGGGAAAATGATTTTGTACATATTATGTCTCCGTTCATAGACAATAGGGTTTGTAAAGGACACGTATACAAATTGTGTTGTTTTACGAATCAAGGGGTCGTGTGATGTTAAAATCTTAGTTATATTTGTATGAAATAATTTTTAAATAATCCCAAGTTTAATGCCTATAAATGAAATTTGATATATTTAGATAACGATATATAAAGTATAACTAATTAATGAAACGTGAGATTATTTAAATTGGGTTTGAAAAGTTAAATTGTCACTTCTTTAAATGAAACAAAATATAGATTAAATGACAAACGTTTTAATGATTAAAAGATGTAGCTCTATCACTGACTTTGTTCAGTCATATTATAATAGCACATAATTATCATTTCCATTTTAAAGACATTACATTTTTCCGTTGTGAAGTAAAAAAGGCTCACAAATATATACAAACATGCAAGGATTCTCAAATGAAGTGCCAACCATAATAAATTTTCTTAAAAAGAAAACATCAAAAGTAGGTTTATCTACAACCTAATTAACATCAAAGTAAGGGTGGGCGGTGTGGGGGATACATTTTTTAGGATGAGTAAAATGTGATAAGTTTTTTGGCCAATAGGAGAGTGACACCAGGAGAGAGAAAAAAGTATATGTCTTTGTGTTTTTTGAATGGTATGGGTGGGAATGGGATAAGTTGGGTGGGATAAGTTGGATAGTAGTAAACCAAAAAGATGAAGAAGAAAAAAGCCCAACGGTCCTCGGCAATACTCGGCAAGTAGTTGCCGTTTTTTTTGTTTTTTTGGCCGAAATCCACTTTGCCAAATGGTATGGTATGGTTGCCAATTTTTACCAAAATCCCCCTTTGCCGAAATCCCCCTTTGCCGAAATCCCCCTTTGCCGAAAAAAAAACTCCCCATACCGCCCACCCTAAGTAGAAAGACTTATCTCCGATAATTATTATCATATACAAAATGGGTTGGTTCACACGCGAGTGGAAGTATGTAAACATCCATAATACTTTAGTCTTGTCTCAGCCATGTAAGATGCAACCGAAAGAACCTGTAAAGTTATGCACACACATGGTTTTTAAAATATCACAGTTCAAAGCCTATAAAATAAAAAAGAAAGCAATATGAGTAAGTCGGGGGTTGTCTGGTTCATAACATGCCAATCAATTTTGTTACTTTAACTTAGATTGCATTGGGTTAGTGATTTGACTGTTTAACACAGTCCATTACTTCATGTGTCCAATTCTGCAACACAATTTCAAATTGAAAAAGAAAGCTTAATGCATATATGAATTAAAAAATAACAATTAAACCCATATTTACTGTCTAATAATTACATGCATTCAAGTTCTACTTCTCCAGTTTTTGCAAAAGCTGATCCGCTTGAGCTGCGGTTTCTACGGCGGCCAAGATCATATACGCCATAGCCTGCAAATTTCGAAACAAATCGAAAGAGCATCCATAATTATAATATTAAACGAAGTAAAAGAGCATCCATTATTATATAAATCAATCAACATAAGAATATTCATTCATTTAATAAAAAGTCAAAATACAAAACAAAAAATACCTTCAAAAGGGCATTTAACAGCAGTAGAATTTTCAATATCCTTGAATGCTAATTCCGGCCTCTCTTGTACCTGAGCTGATATAAGAGGATCTAAAGCTGGCTTCACATTCACTCAAAGTGGTTATGGCTGAATCCGTGTCTGCATTCAAGATTGTAATTCACTACAAAAATCACAGAGGGAACTCTTTCATCTGTAAGGTCTCTCTTAAGATGTCTTTACACTCATTAATCTCAACGGATAATTTGTTTTTCAAATCCCATAAAGATAAAAAGATGAACACTAAAACCCATCAATTTCGTCCAAGTAACTGCCAATATCATTCCCATATTGAACTTATAGGTAGAACTAACAAAATTGAAGTGTGCAGAGCAATACTAAATAATGAACCCAGAGGTTAAATTCACATTACCTCCTTAGAAGCTGCAAAGCTTTAGCAAGTGACCTTAGAGATGAAAATTTCACATCACCATTTGACTTGCTACAATCAAGTGCTTTCAGGCTTGGAACTCGAGAAGCAATGTAATCACTCAGGATCTCATGCTTGAAAACTTACTCTGCAGAACCCAGTAATTCATAAGAAAACAATCTTACACCAAAAGATGGTGTAGGTGGCAAAATAAGCAAGAACTCCAGCAAAATAAACAGGACTTGACGAAACACCTTCATCGGCATACACGAGCACCATATTTCTCATAAATAATAGCTTGTTGATAAACAGATAATTAATTTTCAAATTAAGATTGATGCATGTCTTGAACAGATATAGAATGTGCACCATCAAAGCTTTCAAGCAGGGCAATCATTTTAGGAATAACTATACATCAAAGTTTGGGAGACTTCTACCAGGGTTGATTTTAATTATAACCCTGCCAATTATGCTCCTGATATGCTGATATGCGTGCCCTAGCATTTTTTCACGTCACAACTAAGTTAAGTGTGCACAAAATAAACATCAACAGGTTGTGCTGTTACACGTTCAGATTTTCACACACACACACATTCTAGAGCATATAGATCGTTGAAAGTTCACGAGAACATTAATCGGCAGAATGCAAGTAAACAGAAACATAATAACAAAGTTTTTTTTTCTACAGTGAACTATCTAGTAGCAGCTCATGCAACATCAAGATAAGACAATGGTCAGTTGAACACTGCTCACAATGAAGCATCATTTGTTTCATCTAAAATAAAAAAAATATATTATATATCTCAAAGATAAAATCTCAAGTTATGTGTACTGAAAACATCTAATTTCACCTTAAAATACATCTAATTTCAACTTAAAATAAGCAGATATTCAATTTATCTATTGAACTAATAAGAGTCGGCCAAACATGACCATCAAAAGTGAATATTACATACTTCATGCATCATAAGCACATTACTTAAATAATCAGAATGAACCAACCAAATTATGATATATTTGGTTCCAATTCTGATTTCAAAATTATGTATGGGCTATTTTTTTGAAAAATTTTATTATCTTGTTGTTTATAAGTCAACCCGTCCTAACCCGAACGAATAGACCATTTTTAGGACGTACCTTTCTTAACTATAAGCTAGAAAACATGTCTTTTACAGCCTTTAATAGATTACAATTGTTATAAAATTCTAGTTTAACTGTAGTATTATCAGATGCAAATAACAGCAGCAAATGAAACGTAGTTACGCACCACTATTTATTTATTTATTTTAGAATTTTGACCACATGTCTGCATATATCTGTCAATTGACATTTTAGGTGCTTTACCCTTTCTCTTGTTGATTGCAGATGATTGTGTGCATTGTTTCCAGCCACTGTCAGCCTCCTATCCCAAGACCATAATCAAAAGATTGATTGAAGCAATTGATTGAACATGGTCAACGAATATCAAACTTTAATAAACAATTTCTGAATAGGTATATGTAGTTATGTACTAAATGAAACATACATGCTCCTTCCTATTAACCAATTAAAAATAAATACATAACGCGACAAGAGAGATTTATACAATTTGATATTAGTAATTTAGTAGTGGTGTCATGGAGCTAAAGAGTTAGATATTAAAAAAACTTAGGGGTTTCTGCTGGAAAATTAGCTTGCATACACAGTAAAAATCCTGCTCATAGCAAAAGCTATAGGGGTGGGGATGAGGGCAAACCTCCATGAAGATTAAAGTATAAAAAGAAGACAACCAGCATGTCTGATGTCCACAAGGTGAGGTTATCACAAAGAAGCTGCTTGATCAAAGTATTGTCCTTGTTGTAAGAATCCTCTCATAGGGTATCTAATTATGCAATAGCTTCATCAAATGCCAAACAAATCACCGCAATCATCAGCCAACTTCACACAAAACATAATTGCAAAAGACAAATACCTTTTAAATTTACAAGAATTTGTCTTTGAATCTTTAATGAATATTGTACTTAAAATACAAAGATATCAAGTTACTCTACTGTTAACTTTGTATTGAAAGAGTGGACATAAATACATTCCCCAAAGTGATGTGTGATTTCATCAAGCTCACATGCAAGTTGAAGTTGTGTAAGATAACATGGATATATGCATTAAACAATATACAATGGACAACCATCAGTTGTAAATCCCTATTAGCACATAAGATTGTCTTCCATACATCAGTAACTCATGTTTCCAACTATAGAAATGAAAAGATTGGATTTTGAGTAAAAAGGTGAATCGATCATGTCTAAAGTACTTCAACTAATGCATATCCACAATATAATTTGAAATTTTATGGTACTTGAAAAAAAGAGCCCTAATTGATGTTTGCTTAAGGTATCTTAGTCTTACCATGATTTGCGAACACGAGTATTGTAAGCTACACCATCAACATCAATGCTTCAAGTAGTAGACCTGCTCCATCAACAAAATCTGTTATAAATATCCAATTTTAGTATTTGTCCTTTTGTGAAAATTGAACTATTGGCTACAAAATCGATTATCAAAATCAAACCAACAGCAATTCACAAAACCCAAATCATGAAGAATATAATGTTAGATGAAGATTAGGAACATACATTTGTGGCATCTACATTTTTTAACTCCAATCGAAGACGAAAGAGAAAGAAAAACCAATCAAGGGTTAGAATTGAAAAAAGTGATGAGCCGATGATGAGCTAAGATGGTCTCGGACTTTCGATTGATGAAGCGACGATGATTAATTAGGGTAAACCCCTTACAATATGAAACTAATGTGAAGAAATTCAAAATACAATTCTTACCTGCACCCAGACCACTTGTAAAGAAGCTATTCCCACGAGTTGCGTTAATCAGTATAACAGAACGTAGTTTAAGGGAGCATTGATTGTCTTCGACGAATCGATCATTCGATTGCCGCTAGCCACCGCCTAGCTTCGACTTCGTATTTGTCAATCATCTTCAAACTCTTTCGGTTCTGATATCAGTTATGGAATTCGAATCAATGTAGGTTTACGGCATATAAGGGAGCAAGAGAAATCGTCGGGAAGAAGTATGCGAAGAAGGCGGAAAGACGTGGGAAGGACGTGCTGAAAACCGTCGGAAAGAAACCTCCAGTAAGTTAAGGTAACCCTGAATTATTGAGGCCGTGATTCAAAATTTCAAGATGATTGTATGCGTGAGATGGAGAAGACTGGGCTGACTTTTTTGCTGACGTTTTCGCTGATGTCATATAGCCAAAATAACCGTATTACGGTTTTAAAACCATCTCCTCTAAACGGCTGAGATTAAAAGTTGGCTCCTTTCAACGGCTTAGATCAAAAAAACGTGAAGATAACCGTCAAATAACTTCCATTGACCCTTACGGCGTCAATGTTAAGTATAATTTAGACGAAATCCAGTCCATCTAAATTTTGTTCACTAATTATTATTAACCATATTAATAATAATAATAATAACAATATTAACTATTAATCATTTATAACTAATTTTATAAATAATATAACAATTCGTTTCCGTTTAATTATCGATTAACCATTAAGTTGGTTTATGTTCGTTGCAACCAATGTAATTCTTACGAGTCGTAACCGGGTCAGGGACATGATTTGTTTGGTCTTGACATACCTAATCCAACACTAATAATATATGCCGAAACCAACAATTATCATATTAAAACCAAAAAAATTAAGTTATTAACAACCCATTACATTTTAACATATTTTGAGCCTTTAAACTTCCTCATTAATTTTGTGGCTCATCATGTTTTACACATAAAATTTTTAGAGGCAACTCATTCCCTTCATCAACATTAGCAGAAGAGGAAGTACGAGCCATGGACGCCGTCTCAAGAGTCATCATATCAGCTATGGTGTTTAAGACATCATTTGCATCTTTTAAGTTTTTCGAGGTTCTTAGCTTTGACAATCTCTTAGTGTCTTTACTTTTGCCCCATAGCACCAAGTACAAACCCGCCATCACAATAATAAACCCCAACAAACTGCATTTAAAAAATCAAGAAATTAGTAATAAATAACATGATTTATATGAAATTATGTGATTTCTAATTTCTTATTTTACTTGTGCACAAAATGCTATAACAAGCTGCAGTCTTATTTGCATGTCATACATAACCTTAATTACACTAAAATACCAACACGGTGTTCGATTCGGAGGAGCCGGTCGGAGCAAGTTCGCCGATCATTGGCCTCTCCTTATCTTCTATCTCTCTTTTCTTCTTTCTTTCTTTCCTATTTTCTGTGAGTACAAGGGTAGCCGTGAATTGGTCATGTGCAAAGTGTACTCCGAGCCCTAAGATTAAGGAACAACAAACTATCCTAAAATGGTGGTTGGTCTTCGTGACCGTTTGTGGACTTGGTCCACCAGATTCTTTGGGAGTTTCTCCGAGCCTTAGGCTTGACTTAGTATCTGGAACGTTAGCGTAACCTGCACACAAAAACTAAAAGTCATTATTAACACGCATAAAAACAGTTAGTTGGGATCCAGGATCCTTAGGGATACTGAATACTGAATACGCAGGATGCTCAAGAGTAAAAATCATCCCTTAACAGTTCTCTTTAAGTGACCCTAAACTACTTATATTGTTTTTCTTTTATCTACTCCCTTATATTCATCAT
This sequence comes from Deinandra increscens subsp. villosa, assembly GCA_039602395.1. NCBI lineage: Eukaryota > Viridiplantae > Streptophyta > Magnoliopsida > Asterales > Asteraceae > Deinandra > Deinandra increscens. Next base: position 24,231 of record JBCNJP010000343.1, read on the forward strand.
TTGATCATTACTTCTTAGATATTTGGTGACTCTGTATAAGATTATCAACAAAAAGGAAGCAATGATCAATTTATCAGTTAAAAAATGTGTAAACTATTACTGACTTAGAATATACTTCCTTTAAAAATACAATGATTGAATTGAATATATAGCTGACATTTTAAATAAGCTAAGAGTTTAATATAATACTTAATCTTTTTCAGTAAGTTTAACCAACACCAATATTGATTTGTATGAAACAACATAAAGAATTATGATAATAAAAGTTGTTACCCACCCATAGAAACTAGAAGAATAAATACAAGAGTATAAAAGAGGTATAGAACAACCAATATATAAAGGTAAGAAATTAGGGAATAAAGGATATATCTAACAATAACGGTTAAAACCAACAAATATCATGTTAAAACCAACAAAATTAAGTTATCGACAACCTTAACCATTTCAACATATTTTGAGCCTTCAAACTTCCTCAGCAATTTCTGGCTCATCATGTTTTTCACATGAAGATTTTACAGGCAACTCATTTCTTTCATCAACATTAGCAGAAGAGGAAGTACAAGCCATGGACGCTATCTTGGGAGTCATCGTATCAGCAATGGTGTTTGAGACAACATTGACATCTTTTGAACTTTCCGAGGTTGTTAGCTTTGACAATCTCTTAGCGTCTTTACTTTTGCCCCATAGCACCAAGTACAAACCCGCTATCACAATTACAGATCCTAATAGACTGCATGTAATATCATTGTTGTAATTTATTGTTTGATTAAAATTTAACAAAGTTGCATACGGGAAGAGAAAAATCATGCACATAATAGTTTAAAAAAAATGAAGGGTCGTTTATTTGAGCCCTCATTAGTTTTCCTCTTTTTTTCCGACTAATGGATAAGTTTTGTCTTTCGCCTCGCCTCTCTTCTTAATTTCTAAATATTTGTTACTAACTATCAATGTTTTTTGTTCAATTTGTGTAATAAATATGTTTCTAGCCTAACTATTAATTATTGGATATTAGGTTTATTATTATTGGATATTAGATTTATTATTATGAGCCCATCAACCCATTAAGTATCTAAGGTTTGATTTTGGTGGTGACGAGTCGGCGACCAGGATTCGTATATTTTTGTGGTGAGGCAATAAAGAAGGTGATAACCGGAACATACGACTGTCATTAATATTTTATTATGTCTTAACTAATTTATTGATTTACTTGTGCCTAAGATGCTACAACAACCGTGTTATGAAATCTTTTGGTTGTTCAATAGAAAACTTAAGTGATCCATTACTATATGTATAAGAGATTTTTATGGTGTATTTTGTTTACTTACCTTCCCACATACAACTTCTCATCAAGAACTAGATAGCCAGCTATCGCAACAAAAACAAGCACCAACGGGTTAAAAACAGACACGAACAATGGACCTTGTAGATGCACCACTGCCAAGATCAAGAAGACAGCTAGCACTGAAGATAATCCCTGTGATACGAACAATCAGATAAAAAAAAGTAATGTTTTCGAGTCTTATCATAGGATCAAGTTAATTAAATGAGGTAATGGATCATAATTAGTTACCTGAAAAATAGCCGATAAGAGCCTGATCTTGGAACCGAGCTTCCATTCACTCCAAGATCTCTCGGTTACAACACCATACAAAAGAGATTGTATGAACCCAAACACGCAAAATAAGAATGTGTTAGAGTAATGACATGGATAACTCATTGTCAATTTACCCTGCACATTTAAAATTCACCAAAATTACTAAAAACCCAAACCTCAAACATAACATAACACAACATAGCTACTTCAAATATCTGTTATGATTCTTCTGTTTTGAAGTTTTGAAAACAATTGTGTGAGTTATGAAAGCTGACTGACCTGAAGAACATAATAAAAAGCAATAGAAAGAGAATAAACGAGTGCCAATATAGAGCCAACTATATGATCAGAAGTCTTCTGGGTTGCTGCCATGTGTCCATCCGTATGTCGACCACCATGTAAAATGTTGAAATGGGTTGACCCAATGTTGAGTTGATTACCTTTGTATAAAGTTAGAATCATAGCTCCTCCAACCCCTATAAGGGTTCCAATAATCTTTGCTTTTCCTGTAATTTTACCTATTTCAACCTTCTCCAACCTTGAGTTCCAAATTTAGTACATCATTATTTGTATAATAATTAATAACAATAACAACAATAATAGTAATAATAACTGAAAATAAATTAGATATATGATTATTGCCTTATTGGTGAGTAAGCTAAATCAAACATATTGGCATTGTTTTTTCACTCAACAGATCTCACATATTAACGTTCCCTCTTCTTTGGAGATTTCTATAGTCTACGAGTCTTGGTATTCGGTTCTTTATTTTCGATCCTAGTTATGAGTTTTGCCAAGCTCTCATCCCAATTGTTGGCCTAGATTAGGATTTCAATCAAACAAGAAGGCAACAAATTTTGTACCAAACTTATGCAACTCTTTTACTTATTCCATTAACAGAATACCCATACAAATCCAAATATCCAATGACCCTAACCATATATTTATACTAGAAAATGCACCAATCCTAATCCAATGAGAAATCAAACTAAATAATTAAAAAATCCATACTACACAGACTCAAACTCCTACTGATAAGCAACTAACTAAATGAACAAAACACTAGTAAATATCCAAGCGATCCATATCTCCTCTTTTTGATTTATCCAACCAACCATTTCACATGTGAAATCAAGATTTACCATACTTACTATTCATCATACATAGAGAGATAGCTAGGCCTAGAGTTTTAAGAGAGTTCAGTGACTCAAGTTTGTTGGATTATCACAATTCTTGAGTCGAATTGATAAATTGATGAGTATTCATTATGTATTGCTGAGTTTAACTAAAGAAAATTCATGATTTAGGCTTGAATAACTTGAGAACACGTATAACTAAAACCGAACTTATTTCACATTATATGTTTAATAAACCTCAAGATAACTAAAACCGAACTTATTTCACATTATATGTTTTAAAAATCTCAAGATGTGGATAGAAATTTGAGTTTGAGCTCTTTAAGCTCAGACTTTACTCATTATGTGCTATAGGACCGAAACATATAAGACACTATAAGACACTATTCCTTGTAATGCTTATATATTGTAAGGTAACCTATTTAATAATATCAATTCAGTATTTTAGCCCCTGATTCTATGGCTCTAATCGTGACTAATATATTGATCTTATATTAGAAAACAATCTAAACATAGAGTTGTTGTTGGATTATAATTCAATAAACAAGTGCACTGAAGAACTATACCTGAACAAAACAGCTACGGTGAAGGTGAATGGGGGGATAAGATTGGTAAAAGCCGTAGTAAATGTTGCAGATGTTAGAGTCAAGCTTTTGGCATACATATTTTGTGACAAGGGGCCCCTGCATTAAACGAAGGATGAAAAGTAAGTATTGAAAATATATGTATAGTTAGTTACATTTGGCTTGAGAGCATACCCGAATATGGCACAAAGAAAAGATTGAAAGAGTATTCTCCGTGTTAGCTTGGGCCTTTTGTTTCTACACGTTTACAAAGAAACAATATACGTACATTCAAATGTGTTATTATGAAAATTGTAATTAGGCTATCACTACAAGAATATCAGTATCATATGAAGGTGAGATGAAAACTGACAAACTTTGGGGCGTCAAATTACCCAAACCCAATGTTTATTAATCGTCTCAACGTTTTATGAAAATGTGTGAAAGTTGACGGTTATAACATAGCGTCACAATTATTTTGGAAGTAACTTAACCCTTCAATATTGATTTAAGCTTCAACACTAAGTTACCCTTTAGTAGTAACAAAGTTACGACTAAAGACCAACTTTGATAACAAAATTCAAAGTTGCTAACAAAGCTTCAGTTACTACCTATGATAAGATTTTGTGCTGATTAGAAAAGTTACATCCACCAA
>JBCNJP010000344.1:0-40169 GCA_039602395.1 Deinandra increscens subsp. villosa
GTGGAGGAATAAATAAATAAATAATTGAAACTCACGACGCAATCGACTCGACGACTCGTTGGTGATCTAATTATGGTGATAACGTACGATCATGGTCAAGAGGTAGGTCACTCCTAAGACTAACATGCAACGTCAAAAATAAAACTATTTATTTTTTCGGCGTCACCATATATATTTATTTTCCATGGAATCACATAGGCCACAAATATCATCCAAAAATTAATTTAACACCAAACTAATCATAAACAGACCATTTATACATAATCTAGCATAAATCAACCTATATATATATATATATATATATATATTTATATATATATATATATATATTTATATATATATATATATGGTTAGATTCAAATGAGAATTTTTTTCTTTTGAGAACTTTTAAGAACCATTCTGAGCCACTAATTTTCAGGGGGGGGGGGGGAGCATTCAAATTCATGGGGGGATTTCCTTATATATAATTTGTGGCTTACAATGATTCTCAAAAGTTTTCAAAACCATTTAGTTCTCAAATGATCATCTCCCTGTATATATATATATAAATTAATTATTTTTGACCTCAATCCTAATTTAATTAAATTCTAAAAACAAGATCCAATCCTTTTGTATGCAAACCAACCAAATCATTTTATTCAAGATTAATCATGCATCTATAACCTAGATTTACCATTCTTCATCATCAAATCATCAGTTTTTTTTATAGATCCAAACATGCATGAACGATATATATATATATATATATATATATATATATATATATATATATATATAGGGAGAGGATTATTTGAGAACCAATTTGATTTGAGAACTAAAAAAGAATTAATTTGAGCCACAAGTTTATTACATGTATCCCCCCTCCCATGAATTGTAGTGGTTCCCCCTGAAATTTGTGGTTGAGATTTACTTCTCAAAAGTTCTCAAAATAAAAAGTTCTCATTTGAACCTAACCCTATATATATATATATATATATATATATATATATATATATATATATATATAGGGTAAGGATCATGTAAAAACCACATCTTTTTGCGAAAACCTAAAAACTAATACTAAAACCTTCATAACTTTTTCATACGATCATATTTTTTTAAAAAATTTGCACCAAAAACCTTAGAATTATGAGTTCTTTAATTCTGGAAAAAATTTTAAAAAAATTTTAACGTCTCGTCGTTTTTTTATTAGTGCACATGTGCACTAATAATAAAACTCATACATATAGTATGTCTTAATGTTTTTTTTAGAAAAATCGCATCAAATACGTTATAATTTTGTTAGTTTTTCGTGGTTTTTTATTAGTGCACATGTGCACTAATAATAAAGCACTTTATACGTGTCGTATACATTAATATTTTAAAAGAGAAATTGCACCATAAATCTTATAATTGTGTTATCTTTAACTCTGAAAATATATTTAACGTTTTAAATTTTTTTAAATTTTATGCTACACATGTGCACTATAACTAATAGTTATAGTGCATATGTAGAATAATCATTAGTTCTATGAATATTTTAGTTTTTTTAAATGTTTTTAACCTAAACAATATGTTTTCGCATGACAATTCTCATTTGTGTAGTATTAATGAAAATGGTGCACATGTGCACTATTAATACACATGTGCACTAATTTTTTTTTTCTTCGAAATATCAATTTCTTTTCCAGAATCAAAGACAATAGAATTTTAAGATTTTTGGTGCAAGTTTCATAGAAAAATATTAACGTATGTAAAAGTTATGAAGGTTTTAGTATTAGTTTTTAGGTTTTCGCAAAAAGATGTGGTTTTTACATGATCCTTACCCTATATATATATATATATATATATATATATATATATATATATATATATATATATATATACTAGATTATATACCCGTGAGCTTCACGGGTTGCGTATAAAATTTGCAATATATATTAATTATTAAAGTAAGGCAACCTTTGATCAAATTATAGTTTCAAATCAAAAAACTAATAGATCAGTATAATGTCGAATCGGTTGATATTGAAGATTGAAAGATTGTTTCATTTGATAGATCGGGTTATTAAGAAAAATTGAGATACAAAACACATTTATCAAACAAACAAAATCTACAAAAACTTCTCAATTTTGGATCAAAATTGATTTAACTACAATTGTTTGACGCAACAAATTATATATAGAAATGCCAATACAAATTACAAGTAATAAAAAACTTCTTTGTATACAACATTAATTAGATGTTCTATTAGTAAGGTTACCATCCTATATTGTTTTCTCAGTATCACCGCCCCACAATAAACAAACAATTACACAAACTAACTTCTTTAAATAAAAAAAAAGGAAGATAAAAAGAGCTTGGTTTAGAAAAACCATGACACTCTCTGAGGCGTTTAGGTCTTAAACCAGTTTATTGTCTTTTCAACCCGATCATTTTTCAACATTGTAACAATGAAGATGGTTAAATCCCATCGAAGCAAGTTGAGAAACAATATCTTTATTAGGAAAAACCTCTGTTAACTCTCTCATTTCCAAGAACTACATGGTACAATAAAGTGGTAATCAGTGCTACAAAATATTGGAATTAAACAAACATTTTATATTGAACAGTGGTATTTCATACTATTTTCAGCAATAAATATAGTTTGTTTGAACATATAATCTATTGTTGCCATGTGCCACTGAGATCTATATTTAGTACATGAAATGAATAGAATATTGTAGGTCATATGATGGTCGAACTGATATACGTGATATCATTGTTATGGTTTAAAGAAAGAGAAAAATGTATTCAATTCTTGTATACAATTTATTAACAGATCATCCTAGTATCATGTCAACTATCTTTGTGGTTGTTAATTAACTTTTACAATTCAAACTCTTTAACTATTGCTATTTGACATTTAGACATAATTGATTCCAAGTATCCAATATAGAGGACAAAAAACTGTTGTGTTTTAACCACTTGGCGTGATGGAGATGGCGCCCTCCAACTCTTGTTTCATTTGCTTGTTTTTTTATTTTTTTTTATTAGTGGCTATAATTATTTAAGGAATTAATAAATAATATAATATAATTGTGTAATAATTAAAAGGCGTTATGTAACTTTATTACTGCACCATTTTTCAGCCATAAAGCCCTTGATGACGTGGACGACACGTGTCAGATAAAGCCCCTTAAAGGGCTTTATGAGTACGGATAGCCTAAAAATCAAGTATATTCATCAACCTAAATGTTACTATCTTGATTTAACATGAGATGCAAGTTTTTGGGTTCCCAAGAACCTGGCCTGTTTACTTCAGAATTTGAAACCTGATTCAATAACATTCCTGGTTTAGGCCTTTAGGGTCAGCATGACCCTTAATTAATTTAAAGATTTCTTACTATACCACAATAAATCGAGATACATGTTCTGGGTTCCTAAGAATCTGGTCTGTTTACCTACCTACAACAGATGAATATGCTAAAAGAACTTAATAAACCACAAAAAAAGAGGGACTAACTTGAGTAGAGCACAGTTATGCGAGAACAAAACCTTTAAACCTACAAAGGATTAAATCATAGTTAACAACAGTCAATACACAACAACAAAAATCTCATAATAATAATTTATTTTCGTTCTTTTTTATAGAGAGACGGTTATACCAAATCAACTCTACAACCATGCTTAACAGTCTCATGTATAGACTATCCTATTTTAGGTATGCTATTTTTAAAATTTTCAAGGATTAAAAATCTTCAAATCTCATACACGTGCTGTTTCATATGACCATATTTACCCTTTTAAAGTACTAAAATGTCACATTTATTTCCATTGTAAATAAAACCAGTTACTTGTAATAGTGTGTTTCACTGATTAAACTACTTTAAAAATGTCATTACTATATGAATCATCCCAGTTACTTGTAATAGTGTATTTTCTACTTCTTCAACTTGCTAAAATAATTTTATGACCTGTTTCTTGGCCCGATTCAGTCTCCTGCTCTATCGCTTGACTCGTCCCTCTAGAGTTTTTGTAATTACATCTAAAAAAGTTAAAGCATAAAAAATAATAACCAGATAGGTACAAATTGACAACATTTTAAAGTATAGATAAAAACACGCATCTTATAGTAGATACCTAAAATAAAAATACAGGCCAAAAAAAATTCTACTACAGAAAATAAGGCCTTTAGTAACACAATGAATCATAACAGTTTTGGTCCTATCCTGCAATCCAATAAGGCATGTAGTAAATTGTGATCCACTATACAATTGCTACCTTTGTTTATGTCCTATGTAAATAAGGGGGCTCACACTTAAATGTATACACAGATTATATGTTTGATATATATATATATATATATATATATGTGTGTGTGTGTGTGTGTGTGTGTGTGTGTGTGACAGTGTGTGTGTAAAAGGTTTGCTAAAAATCTAAAAAAAAAACAGTTAATTAAGGTAGTCATGACATAAATTTGGTTATATTTGAAGTTGATCTTTTTCTATGAAAGTACATTACACACCATAGATTCAACTGATAAGATTAAAAACATAAGGGCATGTGCACAGTTCGAGTGACAGATTTAAAACATGCACATGGAGAAATAATGAGTAAACTACGACAAATAAATAAAACTAATATCAGAAGCTTGACATACTTGTATCTGTTTTGCAAAAGGAAGTAGTTGTTACAATGAAAACCATATTAAAACTAATAGAAACTCCAAAATTGTTGTCTGACATATCATCAATCTTGCTGTGTGCAATGGTTATGGTTGTGGTGTTACTTAACCAAAACCATATTAAAACTAATAGAAACTCCATAAGTTTTATAGGCCTATTATACTATATATTATAATGTTATGAAATTACTTATTTCTCTTGTATGTATAAGAACTCTTAACTGCTGATGAACAGCTTCAATTTTTTTGTTGATGATATTACAATGTTCAAATTTAGGGAGAATCCCCTTTCTTGATACTATTTCACCATATGACAATGGGCAATCTAGTGGAAGTTGGGTGCAAAACACAAGATTTGGAATGCATCCTTTACCTTTGGTTGATGTTGAACAGCCTGATGAGATATTCATATATTACCTGTCATATGCCCTCTTAACTTTTTTTATTCAAGGTTGCTACTTGTCCCATTACAATGAGGCAAAAAAATGTAAAAGATAAAGTGTATTTGTAGGTTCCTTCTCTATCTCATAGATCTTGAGACCTGATATTTCTATGGACGAACACAAACCAATTTGAACTCTATTTTTAGCGGTCATTCATACAAGGTTCATAAACACTTAGGTTAAACTAACACAGTGAATCATAACAGTATTGGTTAAGTAACATGAATCAAAACGAAATAGAGCATATGTACCTGAATATCAGATTTTGTCAGTGAAGGATTCTTTTATCTATAACATAAATCAGATTTAAGTAACATGAATCAAAACGAAATAAGAACATAGATTAAAACCAAAATTTACCTAAAATTCTCAGTTCGGTGGTTATGTGCAGATGGTAATGGAGAGGGAGATGATAACTTTTATAGAGCCTTTGAATTGAGATTTGAAAGTAGATTTGAATTGAGCGCCATTTTTCAATTACCCAATTCATGTATGGCTGCAAAGAATCTATGAAGCTTTGGTCTGCATTTTACCTCAACTGGATTGAAGTTGGCTTAAACCGAAATTAGGTTTCTTGTCTTTTGCAGATGAAAAGCAAGTGCAGACCTATCTAAAAGAGGAATATGAAAAGCAGAAAAGGGGAGATTCCCTGATCTTGAAGATTGATATTTGGTATTGTTTCAGAATCGTTGCTGAAAAAACTTTGCGGTTCTTTCAGCGTTCCTCCCGATTACGAGATGGGTCAATATGAGATGGGTCTGGTACGCATTTGAAACCAAAAGTCCGGTTTTTTTTCTATATATAATTACCAATTTCCATTGAAATTTTATCCTCTTCCTCTTATAGCAAAGATTAATTAAAAAAAATAATCTTACAAAATTACACATGGCAGCATATTAAAGAGGTGGGCTAGATTTTTGACATCTAAGACTTTAAGAACTTCCTTTATTATATATATATATATATATATATACTAGTCTTTGAGACCCGTGCATCGCACGGCTGGATTTAAAAAACAAAAAAATAAATAAGAACATGTATACTTAATAAAATGTTGCATTTGATGTTTACAATGAACAAACAAATATAATCATAAAAAATTCCACCAAAGAAGAATGGGCAAGACAAAAGCAAATCATTTTTTATTTATTTGTACGAATAATAAAGACAATAATACATAAAATATAGGCATTCTATTAAACAAATAAGTTTTAAAGAATAAGAAATACATGTTTAAAATAAAAAGGAAATCTAAAGGTTACAAATTAGAAAATACACATTTTTATAAGTGTGAAGTAACAAAACATATCTACATTATAAAACGACCATCAAACATCGTCCGAATACATCTCCATTCCACAACTATACAAAACAAAACAAAGAAATAACTCAATGGTTGTAAAACTTAATCCAACAACTTTAAATATCATAAACAATAAACAATTTAAAGCTATAATACCTGCTGAGTAGCATAAGTTGTTATCTATTACTATATATAATACATATTGCCCTAAAGGGCATTTTCGTCATAAAAAATGCTTAATCCTTAAGACGCGTACAATGAATTATGCAAAATGTACAAGTGTTTTAAGCATCACATGTAGAGCCAACTCCACAATTTAAAAGCATAAAGAACAAGGGTATTTTTGTAAAATAGCAATCCAAGCCCTTTTAGTCTCGATGGCCGCTTCATCTTTAGCACTCGGTTGGGCAATATACTGATATTCAATTTTATTGGGCTTCTATCTCCTCGATTCACGAAAGTATTCAAATTGGAAGTTAATCATAGCACGCGTGGGAGCAGGCGTGAAGATCGCTATATCGAGAGAAGGAATGGCCGCATGCGATTTGTTAGGTTTGCCGTATTCAAATCTCTCTCTCTCATTCCTTCTAACGCCAGTTCCATTTTATCATCTCTCTCGCTTGAATCGTCACTTTTTAGGGTTTTTTTCTGCCTGTATCCACCCGCCTACCTCCGCTCCACCGAGTCTATTTCTGACTACATCCGGCTGTTGCTTCAAACATGAGCCTTTTTTTTATCGGAAACACAGATGTTTTTTAAGCCTCAATCGTCGATTTTTTAGGGTTTTCACTGGCAACCGGTTTTACTACAGGGTTTTCACACAAGCAATTGGTTCAAGGATATTGATTAAATGGGCATCAAGATTCATTCGCAGGTAAGAAGCAAAGTTATATGGGTTTCTAATACCTCTATTTCTTATGATTAACCTTCGTTTTCACTCTGCTTCTGTAGACCTTGATGGCTGATAATGGCTCACAAGTTACCCGGACATTTATATCTCACAAAATGCTCGATTTGGTCATTAGGTGACTTTTGTTCTGCAAGCGACTTGTGTCCATCTGGTAGGTTTTTCATCTTTAATCGTACTCAAGAAATCCGTAATCAAGTTTTGTTTGATTATGTTGCGTTTCATACGGATCTTGTTTCTATAGGTTCTTTGTTATAACTAATTAATCTTTTTTCTACAGGTTCTCCATGGTGTCGTTTTTGCTGTTGCTTTCAGGCCTACATTTGGGTTTGTTGGTGTTCTTATAGCCTTAAATTTTTGGTTGGATGTGGTTTAAAGGTGCGCTCGAATATCCCGACTGAAGTACTTGATTCCTCATGTCTGCTTAATGTTGTTTCATATTTCATTTCTTAATTACCTTATATTTGAACTAAGGCTTAAATTCTCTTTGTCTTTAGTGTTATATTAAGATTAAATTTTATGTTTTGAGTTTAGTGGTTGATCTATGTGTTTGTATCGACTTCTAGAAAGGATCAACTTATTATTATGGATTTGGTTTATTGGAACTATTAAATTAGTGTTCTTTGTAAGTTTGATGTCAAAAAGGGTTGGTGTACTCTTGATGTTGATCCAAGATTCATAAAGTCAAGTTCTAATAAAAAAAATGTTGAATTGCAGTAATTTTCATCAGTCGTTAAAGGTTTATAAAGTCAAGTTCTAATCAACATGTCTTTAAAGTCTTTAAAATGGTCAAAACCATCAAAACCATTTCCATGATCTTGGTATAAACTTCAGAAACTTTTCAGAATCTGTACTTGAACCTTTTATGTTGTGACCTTCAAGTAAAAATTTGACTTTGTATAATGGAACACTTTGGTAAATCTAAATCCAAATTTCACTTTGTATAATATGCTAAATCTGAATTCGAATAATATGACTTTATATAATGGAACACTTTGTATAACAATTGTATAACACTCAAGTAAAATTTTAAAGGATATCCTAACCACAATCATTTCAAATTTTTTTATAGTCAAGTGAGCCCTTTTTAAAATCCAAAATGCGAATTCATTTGAGCATATTGAGGTGTTAAATGTTTAGTCTTAGTCTTCTAAAGAATTTGAATTCATTTGAGCATCTTGAGGTCCAACTGATTTCTCAAGTTAAACCACTATCCCTGGTGGCATGGGGTAGATTTACATCTTTCTATTCTATTTTGATCCATGCTTTTTGTTTCTTTTCTCTTGTAGGTGGTATATCTGCCGTAAAATGGTATGGTGGAGATCGAGAGGATAATATCTTAGTACTTTACCTGCTAGGACTAACTGTTGAGGATATGTTGGTCCATTGTGGGATAATATTTGAGTTAAAAAGAAATCCTGATATTGGCTGATTAAAAGCTGAGTATATGTATACATCATATGTGAAGTTGTCAACTTCTAGGTGGATTATGCTTCCTTACATATTGCATCTCATAGTTTCTGCTGAGCTATCTGATGTTTGTTCAGTTCCATGTTCCTAAATCTTGATTCAGGTGTTGACCTCTTATATTTCTGATATGTTATTCGTTCTGTTATACAGGGATCTAGGGTCATAGTTTTCATGTATCTAAGCAATATTTAAGGTATTATTACAATCTTTTTTCTTTTGCTTCTATGATATCTTGAATGGTGTTTTACTTTTTCATTTGTAGATTTCGACTCAAACTGCATATTTGAGATAATTTCAAGTTTCAACTTCATTTGTGTATTATAGCAGGAAGGAGCAAGAGCAGTGTTTGAGCTTCGAAACCCTGTATTAGCTAATATTCTTGGTTAATGTTGTAACTGAACATTGATGGAGTTATAAAGCTTTAAAGAAGCGGTCTATTTCTAACATTAGGTGTACTACAAAAAAAAAATAGATGAATTTGCTTACATGAAACTGTGTAATATGTTTACGATACAGATTGTGATCCACCACTTAATAAATCAGATGATGACAAAGACAAAGGCTACCCTTCCCTACAGGTTTAACAAACGAAGGGCTCAAAAACCATTTTGTGCTATTTATTCATTGTTTCTTGAAAATAGGTTATGATCAAGTAAGACCATTTAGTATGTTACTTAAGCTTTTTATGTTTTATTTTGTTGGTATGAATCATGGTAAATTAAGGTAATGGTGCTTGTTGGTGCAGGTAGTTCATGATGTTGATCTCCAAATGGGAAACCAGTTGTTACTTCGGAGTTAATTATAATCTCTCTTGGTATGTCTTATATTCACATGTTCTTGGATATCCGTTCAATAAGGTTACAACCTGACAATCAAGTATTATGTCTTCATTGTGAATGTGTCACCAAAAAGATACTTTAAGAGCTAGATGAATATTTGCTATTGTTTAGGACCATGAGAGCATGACAAAAGTGACATGTTACAGTGTTGATACTTCTTGTGCTCACTGATGACATAAATCTCCACACTCACCTAAAATGTTGTTTAGGACCATTGAATGATGATCCAAGCCTAATGAAACGGTGTTTATTGTTGCTCCTATGGCACATTTGTAGATTGGAGTATATCTGGCAATCAAGAGTATATGGAAAGAAAGAAAAGATATGAATACAAGACATTCATAAACTGGTCTGTTCTTATATAACCCAAGTGAAAAATCAAGGCATACAAGTAAGAATTTTATCTTGATTGCATGATTCCTCTCACATTGGTCTCTTATATAATTTTTGAAATGAGACTAAAAGAGGATGTGGATTAACCCAATATAACCTGTAGGCTGCATCGCTGTACTAAAATATAAGCTTTCTCCCAAACACCTTTCGACCCATTATGCATTTTGACACCTTTGATTATTGGTTTTTTTATTTAATATCCCTATAAATAAACTGATCAGAATTACAATTTTTGTTTCTAGCGTGCTGTGGTTGGACACTCAGGTGGAAGCTTGCATACATGGGCCACCCTTAAGTAATCCCTGATATAATGGCAAGTGTTTTAACCTTTTTGTTAGATTTCATATTAGATGCATTTTCATTGTTGGTGATACGCATATACAGAAGCCGCAGAAGCTACACTTCTTTTTGTGTTAGTAGCTACTATAAAGGGATATTTAATAATCTGCTAATGATGTGCTTAATTACATAAAACCAAATTATCAACCTTGTACTTGTGATTAATATGAGTTGAGGATTTTGATTGAATGATGCATTTCAGTTATGTTCCTTCCTATGATGATTTACGACTGAGTTGGGAAATAAGTAAACGAAAGTTGGAGATGGCACATTGTGTGATCCAAATTTTATATATTAATATGGATTGTATTGTGTAAGTATACCTTATAGCAAGGTTTTAGGGGGCTGAACTTAATTCTCTTTACATCAGGGTCCTTTTTTCCTCGGCATCTGAGTTTGAAGTTTACCAATTGCCTCCAAGTTAAAGGTACATTCACTGTAGGCCATAACCTGCATATTGCCTTCTTAATTAGTTTCTAATAATGCAATGGCTGAGCTCAATGTTAAGTCCGTTTAGTAATTAAAGAGTTAAATGTGGCTGCAGCTGAGCTTGTTATAATAGTTTCTTCTTAATTCTGTTTACATGTGGATTTTTCTTTCAATAGCTTTTGTTGCCATACTTACTTAGGCATTATAGGGTATGTTATTTATGGAATGCATTGTTTTGGTTGTTTTTTTGGAAGAAGCTTCTTTTAATTCTTTTTTGCAATAGGTGATTACTTGAAGGTTGCAATAGGTGGCTAAGAGAAGACAATAGAAGGCAGCACTTATTTGACTTTCAATGGTAAAAACACAGATTATCAAAGGGCTGTAGGATTTCAGAATCACAACATCTAAAAGATGCTATCTAATCTGCACATAATTTTTTTAAAGGTATAATTTTCTGGAATTTGATTTTATATTTCGGTGTCCTTACAAAGCTTGATATTTATGGATCCATGAAGGCTGATGGTCAAACAGGATGATTCCATCATGTAGGCTATACAAACTGGAACCAAAAGAAGAGAAACAAGAGCATGTTTACTATTTCAATCCAGCATGTTCACTGTTATAAACCAGCAAAAGCTTTTAAACAGGTACTTCTTTTCTATGCACATTTGGTATGTTTGTTGCTTCTTTTGAATTCTGTGTACAACTTCGCTATTTTATTTGTCTTGAACCCCAGACATTCTGTTATTGCGGGTTCATATATTTATCTTAGGAACAAGATAGTGTACAAACATGAAAATGTTTTACAAATATCTACCCAGAGAGTTCGATTCATCCAGTTTGAAAATTGGAGAATTGAAATGAATGTCAAGCAATTTCATGACCAAAAGAAACATCTCATATACTGATGTTTGATATTATGTCATTGCAGATGTAGAAAACAAGTTTGGTTACATGTAAGTTTGTGCGCAGTAGGCTTTTTGAGTCATTACTTATTCTCTACTTCTTTGCTTTCTTATTGGATGTGCTTTCTTTAATGGTTAATAATGTGTCGAAGGTTTTTTACGGTGGCTATTTTTTATCTATAAATTTCAGGTCAAGTAAGGACGTGAGGTTAATGTCCAAGCATTCCATTCACCTTTAAGATCCTCAAATCTTAGCACAAAAGTTAATTTATTCTTTATTGCCAACATATTTTGGTACAGAGAAGGTTTTGTGGAGGAAATTATGATAGCTATAACTTCATTATGGTTACTTGATAATGAGAAAACAGTTCATTGATTTCCAGTCATTTAACTATGATTTTCTTGAATATTATATAGATTTATAATGCTTGGTGTAATTCCCATCTGGGTCATTTTATAAATTCAGAATTTTTGAAAATTTATCTTAAATCCGTTCTGATCCAAGTGAAGATTTGAAGTGAGTGTAAGATATGCAACCATAATAGAGATAATTAAGTACATGTCTTGTGTTTTTTATGTTACAGGGAGATGACATGTAGCATACTTTGGGACAGACTTGCAGCAACTTGGAATAAGTAGATTTGGAGTCTATTGTTGCATGTAGCTTAATATGAAGCATTATTACCTATAAATGCAGCCAAGACAAGAGTAGAACATTAGGTGTTGGGATGTTGAAGATGGGGAGTTAAGTTATCTATATTCAATTCTCAATGAATTATGATCATAGTAGATAAGAATTATAGAAATGACTTAGCAATCCGTATGTATGGATCAGTTTTGTAACATGATGCATTGAAGTCCACTATAATCTAACTGACTGACTGATATATGCTGATTCTTGGTGTTTTTGTGTTATAATGGATTCTAAGATCTTAACCTACCATTGAATGCTCTCCATTGTTCGCTAATATTTCTATGGATATGAAATTGTGTCTTTAGTTATTTAGTTATTATTATGTAAAGGTTTTTTGTTGTTTATATGCATATATTTTGCAGCATGATTATAAAAATTCACATTTGTTATTCCCCAATACCATTTTTATAATGAAATTTGGCAACACCGTAATTATTATTATTCTGATTTTTTTTATTTTGTTGTTTTTAAAATATGATGTTTAAAATGTGTGATTAATAATATACAAGTTTTTTTTATTACACAAGTACCATTCACCAAAGCTATATGTTGTGATGTCTTTAAACTTTTTGATGTAAATGGTTTCGTTTTTTCTTTTTTTATTTAATAAAAATCCCAGTACAACGTTATGACGTTTGTTTCCATAAAAGTCTTATTCTAACCTGTCGCAAAAAATATCATAAAACGTTTTGTCGTCCCCGAACGCGCATGTACCGCCTTATAAGTTGTTTTCGCGTCGCATCGGGCTAAGAGTAACGAATATCACGTTGTAAATTGTCGTGCCGTCATAACGCGCCAACAAATGATGAATAACGCAGTATAAATTGTCGCCGCCGCCATAACAAGCGAACAGAAGACGAATACCGTGTTGTGGTTTGTTGTGCCGCTGCAACGCGCGAACAGAAGAAGAATAACACGCTATACACTGTCGCCGCCGCAACGCGCGGGCACACGGCTAGTTCTTTGAAGCAAAAATTACTTTGTGTCATGCTAGTTGCTATGTCAACCTTGGAATCACTACAACCTTAACTATATTTTGAATCTGTAATATGACAGAAAACAACCACACTTAGCTTCAAAGGTGAATAATTTGTAGCAGTAATAAGAACACACACAAAAACAAAAAAACAAAAAAAAACAGCTAATGATAATATGCTAACAAACTCTTGTTTACAAAAGAAAAAAATGCCTACAATCTAAGCAGTGAATACAAAAAACAGACAAATAAATGGTATCAAATCAATTTAACAATTGTCATATAAATGCATTTCTAACTTAAAGAAGTTACCTTGTCCAACATACTCATTTATAAACTCCCTCACATGATATCCTCTCAGCGACAACCCTTGAGCCTCATTTTTCAGTCTAAGAAAGCATGTTAGTTTAATGTTGATGTAAAACAATAGCAATAGTATTTCATATTAATAAATGAGACATTATTTTACATAGAAGGGTGGTCAGATGGAGATGAAGCTGAAGTCAGTCTTCTAAAAGCATCCCAAACACCTGAAAAAAAGAGGTACAAAACAGTATATCAATCAATCTGGACTCTGTAACTTTACATAAACCACAAATAAACCTTTAGCATATCAAATCATGGCTTGGTAACACAATTCCACTAATACAAAACGTGAATGGCACACCAAAATACAGCTAATACAGTTGTAATCCTTGCTAACAATTCTAAAATGTGATTGAAGCATTTCATCGAACACTTGGAGGGCTTTGTAATTGGTCTTCAAATCTTTAAAGATGCAATAGCTGCTCAAAGATTCCCTTCATTCTACATTATTCAAATTCATAATTTATTTTCATTTTTCACATTCAATTCCATAACCAAGAACAAAAGATGAATGTTGGATGAATGAGTACAGAATAGAAATAAAACCATTATACCAAAACACTGATGAATACGGTAGCCACCATCAATCGGATTTGATGCAAGAATCAATAGAAATCGGATTTACATACCTTTATAAGAAGTTGCTTGAAGATGAGTAGATGAAATTCGTGAAGAAGACTCTTTCAATGAAGGATGCGAGATGAGAAAAAACGTAAATTGGATTTTTAATTAAGCAAATACTACCATCATAAGTCTAAAATTGTTCCGATAATGATAGAAAATTAAAGCTTACTCACCGTGATAAAGGAGAATCAATGAATCGCACGTTGAAGGGAAGAAACGTAGCATCTTGCGACGACAATGGCGAGTGAGAATGGAGAAGAACCCTAATTCTGATTTCGTGAAAGTAGCAAATGAAAAGTCGCTGGTGTGTTTTTGATTGTTGATATCTCGGGTTACAATCTGATGGGTTATCGGGTTGCCAAAGGATCCGCGTGTCCTAAACTTTATCTGGTAAGGCATTTTGGATTTACCCAACAATGGGGAAAAATGAATATAGGTGTTTACACTTGGAAGGGTTGTGGTGATGCCACCTCACTTTTAAAACTTTCGTTTATTATAATAGATAGAAGATTTACTAGGTTAGTAACCCGTGTACTACACGGACTGAATAGAGATTGATAATATTAGATAAGTACAAAAGAAAAATATAATTATTAAGAAATTTATAAATTATGATTGATATTAAATTCTTATAACATTTAAGAATTTATTATGTTTGACAAGTTATTGATTATTTTCCACAAAAAGACTAAAATTATTTAGTAAATTAATCTCATCTACATTAATTTTATAAAAATTTTAAAATAAAAATTTAGTTTGACAAACTTGATAATTAATCTTAATTGATGATCTACTAAATTGATAATTAATTGTGAGCTTGACATGTGGCAGTGGTGATGTGGACCTTTTATAAATAAGACATGTGGCAAAAAAAATTATTAGGATTAAGATAAGATTAAGATTTTCATGAAAAATTCATCAAGTTATCAACTTTCATCAACAAAACCCTAGATTCATAACCAATATCACAAATTTAGGTTGAATTATGCATAAAAATATGAGCTTTAACAATTTTCATCAAGATCATTCAAGATTCATCAAGATCCATTATCAAATAATCATAACAATTCATAAAAACTCAATCTTTTTGCATGAAATCATTAAATCTATCATGTATAAGTGTATAACTTAGATTAAGACTAAAATCATACTAAAAATATGATCTTTATCATATCGTGGCAAGGAAACAAGAAGATAGGAGCTTAGTTTGAGAAAACATACCAAATAGAGGAAAAGTGTCACACCCTGTATAATGTGTGTTGGCGTGAGGGAGATGGAATCACAATCAAGGCTACACGAAACGACCTCTGGATGGTTAAACAACTAGATCCGTTTTAAGGAGTCGAAAAGTAATTCATTTCAGATTTGCAGTGGAAATTTACATAAGTTTAATTTGTTTTCATTGTTTACAAAACAATTTTCAAAAGATTAAAAGACATGACACCGTTAGGTGTTATGCAGTGAAATCTCCAAAATGGCTAGTATGACCATGACTCTAGAATGATACGACATGTCTTAATGATATGCATAAAAGAGAGTTTCATACAAGCAAGCGGCCGATCAAGTACCTGAGAATTCACATACTAAAAAGGTCAATATAAAGTTGGTGAGTTCACAGGTTTAGGTAAAATCAGAACTGTGATTGACAACAAAGTTTGGCATAAGATTATCACCCATTTAACAATTTGTTAAGATACCGTAAATTATTATTACCATGAACCTTGAATTCCAAAACTAACTGATTGCCCACTCATGGTATTCTGTCCAGGATTATCGCATTGCAAATATAACTGTATGTACCCTCTTGACTATAATAACGGGATTCAGGATTGGAGTGACCAATCAGGATAGGGGTGTTAACCCAATAGATTTTTCCACGAGTCATCATTTCTTTTGAAATTAATCCGATTCAATTAATAGTGGGGGTTTTCATCATAACATGAATCAACATAAATACGACAGGATGGACGAATAGCTCATGTAATCAATAATGGTAACAAATTATCTACTTGTCAGGCATGATATGAGTTGGTTTTAATTAGTTCACTTGGCGTTGTTCGGTGGTTGTCATATGACAACCATAATGTATTTATTTATTATTATCTAAACACAACATACTTAGCACGTCAGTTAATGTTGTAATAAGTAGAGTCGTGTAACATAATTATTATATTAATCATAACTTCTGATTGTTGATCAATAATAACCCCACCTTTAAATATCCTTGTTACTAGTCCCTACTTTCATCGTAATTTTTTGTTGGACCCTCTATTAATTTTTTAAACTCCAGTACATAGCTGATGACATGGCAGTTGACACAAACCACCCCTAATTTCCATCCTGCCAATCGAGTTCCCCCATTAAAACCCTAATTACCCAAATTCATTTTTTTTCTCTAAATCGTATTACCTAGTTCATCCCTAAATAAACGATTTCCCCCAAATCGCATACCCTAATCTAGTTCAATTTCATTTGCGATATCTGGTTTCATCTTTGTAAACTTCAACATTGGAGGGAGGATTGTTCCCTTTCACTAGCATCATATTCTTTACTTCTAGGTTTGCACTCTTCATATATAATGCCTTACTTTTCAATCCAATCAAATTTCCGTCTTCTACAAGTACAACATCCATACCTACTTTACACATAAAAAAGTTGCAATCCAACCTCCATATGAAGCATACGCCAACAAATTAAAGGTTGTAACATAAAACTCATTAAATTCATACTTACAGGCCAGAATAGGCAGCCATAAAATTAATGTCTAGGTCTTGTAGTTTTACTCCCAGCGACCATTTTGATTGCAACAATTTTATGATTGCAATACACATTACCATCTAACCCAACTTTATTTTTTTTTGGTCTTTTGCTTGAAACAGAGGCCGAAAAAGAAGAAGTACTCATTTGAGGGTTTGATTTGGGATTTAGGGATGCTGGGGAATTGGGGGAGATAAAGGTCGAAGAAGAATAATTACATAACTCAATTGTTGGTTTTCTAACAATCTTCCCTCACATGTTGAAGTTTACGAAGATGAAACCAGACATCGCAAATGAAATTGAACTGGATTAGGGTATGTGATTTGGAAGAAATCGTTATTTTGCGATGAACTGGGTATACGATTTGGGGGAAAATAATAAGTTTGGGGATTTAGGGTTTCAATGGGGGAACTTGATTGCCAAGATGAAACTTAAGGATGGTTTAATAAAAACAAACTAAAAGAAAATTACATGTCAGCTGTCACGTCATCCGCTATGTACCGGAGTTAAAAGAATAACAGAGGGTTCAATAAATTACGTTGAAAACAAGGGCTCGTAGCAAAGATATTTAAAAATAAATTTATTATTGGTAAATAGAGATTAATATAACCTTAATTTTCCTTCTATTAAACTCTATTAATGTTAACGGTTTTATTGACCCGATCGAGACGAGTAGTTGTCGGGCTGGACCCGTTTCAGAAATGGATCTTTTGCGAACCCAAAGGCCAAAACAAGACAATATCCCTGAAAACGGTCGGGCACATCAGTGGGTAGGTTGTTGAACAAAAACCCTAATAATTTCCAATTGAATTGAAGAAGAAGGATGGGGAAAACCTCGAATTCGATGCAAGATGATATTCACGCAGCAGCTCGATCAGGTGACCTGGTTGCCGTACAGACGATCATTAGCTCTAATCCTTTGTCTGTCAACTCCAGGGATAAACACTCTCGAACCGCGTATCCTTCAATTTTAGGGTTCCATTGCACACTTCAAAATGCTGTTTGAGATTTTTTTTTTTATCAATTTTTTGCTAATTTGATTTTCCTGCTAAATTAGGTCATAGTTGGATGTTCAGAAACCGAAGGGTTTTTAAACGGTTGTTATCTTCCTATCTGGTTAATTAATCTTAGAAGGATGAAAGTTGTTATCTTATCTTGTTAATCTTCTTCTTCGAAGTATTTTGCATCTAGAAACATAATTATCATTGTTTGAATTAGTTAATCAGAGTAGCAACCAATTCTTCTATGAGAGTTTCAAATAAGCATCTTCCATATGTAGCCACTTATGATAGAATTATGCGCACTGATGCACACATTTTAAAACCACGATAGCGTGTTTTGGCTGGTTAGTTGAACTTATTAATGGTCCTTTCGATCCTTGCATTAAGTTAATGGTTTGCTCTACTTGTTCCTCTATAGTTTATATATACTATACTACTATTTGCTATTTTGAAGATAAAGAAACTATTTTACTGCTATTTTATTGGAGATAAAGACACTATTTTACTGGCATTTTTGAAAAGATACCAACATATGAAAGGATATTTCTGTTCATTGTACTCCTTTATTTGCTATTTTGCTTTATTGAATTCTTGATTATATGTTGTACTAATACTCATAGCTTGCTTTCCCTGGTTGACCGAGACAATGCAATTGACAGCGGGTCCAAAATATGTGGCTAGAAGAGGTGAACTCTTTAGGTATTCTGTTCTGTTATATTGCTTTCAAGAAGTTTTGTTTAGATATTGCATATTTAACATTTACATATGGTCTCAGCCTTAGTATACCTACTTGAAAGATCAAATAAATCAATATAAGGAAGCGGTTTATTCCGTTAGAGGACTTCCTCAGCCATTATGTAGTCAAACCGAACAATGATAGACAAGAAATGATATTGCACTACATTTTTATTGTAAATAAGGTACAATCATGAGATAAATTTAGATTGTGGACTATTTCACAGATGAAATTTTAGGAAACCAGCTAACATATCTCTCTCCTATCTGACATTAATTTAGTATCCATCAGGTTCTTTACATCAAATACTTCCACCTCAACTTTGAAAGTTATTTCATAACAGTTCAGCTTTGATATGCTCACTAGTGGTGGGTACATGGGCAGGCTGGGTTGACCCGCTTGTCCTGTTTTAGAAAAATATACAGGATTAGTCATTATTATAGAAGTTGTATAGTTATATTATTAATAAGTTTTTTTTTTTTTGTTGCTAAAACATAATTATTTAAATAATGTGATTTTTTATTTTGTTGGCGTGTTAGAGGTAAAATGCAACCAGATTGACCCATTATTTTCAATCAACTGGGTTGAGATTGCCACCTCTATAATTATAGCATGTTAACTCATTGTTCATATCTGACAAATGTGGATTGTTCATTTCCTTGATTCATCCTGCACTAAACCCTAGATTACATTTAGCAGCATGGGCTGGTCAGACGCAGGTGGTGAATATCCTTTGCAAGAACAAGGCAGACATTGGTGCAGCTGCCATGGATGACATGGGTGCAATTCACTTTGCTGCCCAAAAAGGTCATCTTGAAGTCGTCCGAACACTTATTTCATCTGGGGTCTCTTTAAAATCCACAAACCGCAAGGGCATGACTCCACTTCACTACGCTGTGCAAGGATCCTATATCGATCTCATCAAATACTTGGTTAAAAAAGGTGCAAACATAAATATAAAAAATAAAGCTGGGAAGAGCCCTCTTGATCTTGCGACAACGGAAGAGATCCGTTCATTGTTAACTTGTCCTGTTGAACATAAAGAAACAGATAAGAATGGAACCACCTCAATGACAGAAGAAGGTCAACCGCAAGTGGGTTCTGAAGGTCAAACACAAGTGGGTCCTGAAGGTCAACCGCAAGTGGGTTATGAAGATCAAACAAACGTTTCTCAGAATGACGAGTCGAACAAGAGGAAGGTTGAAGACGATGTGAAAAATGAGGCCACTGCAGGAACTAAGAAGACAAAGGTTGCTCTTGGTCATCTTCTAACATCTGATGACACGCAAGAAGAGGAGGATTGAAAGGGTTGTTGAGGGTGATGATATTGTTGTTTTAGCTTTTAGAGCTTTTATTTTCTTCTCTTATTAGATACTCAGATCATAACTGAAAAGTTTAGCTTTTTGTTTTTGGGGGAATGGCATTTCTGATCATGAATATTAAAGCAAAATTTAAATATGTTTTGTGTATACACGAGTGATATCAATTCGCTTATTACACAACATGTTTTGAAAATAATATAATAATTGTTTTACTTTTTAAATGTAAACATAAGTTTAAACACAAACGTATTAGAAATAATAAATTTTTTATTATAAAATTATATTTTAAGATGATATATAATTATAACTAGTTTTAGATCCGGTCCGCGCGTTGCGGCGGAGCCGGTATAAAAAAATATTTCGATTAATTTGTTAACAAAAGACTGATTTATAACTGTAGTACTGTACAAAGACAAAAATGATGTTTGTAAAAAAAATTACATATTTTGTAAGCAGTTATATGTATTTAGACTTTAACCAGTGCTCGCTTGGCGATCCAAAAGAGCGCCCACGATCATATCAAACCTTTCAATTTATGAATACGCTTAATATACATCTTTATGCATATGGATCCATTTATTAAGTGGTCTTGGACTCTTGGTAATAAACGATTAGAAAAAACCATTGATTAAAAGGTGTTGGTAAAAAAAGAAAAGAGAAGAGAATAAAAAATAAATAAATAAATGGCCTCCTAAAGGATCGAACCCGGGCTGTTCAATAAAGAAAATCGCGCAGAAACCACTGCGACAATGGAACGATTGTTAGAATATCATGGAGTTTAACATATTTATCAGTAAAAAAAAGTGAAGATTAAGATCTCAAATGGCCAAGCGCACTTGTTCCAGTTCCGGATATATAAAAACGCCAACCCCAAGGTTTCGAACCCAGGGTAGCTGGCTCTAAGTCCAGCGCCCATCAGGGCAGCTGTCACCATGTGATAAAATATGTTAAACAATATATATAACATATATATTTTTTTTGTTGTAAAAAAGGTCAACAACCACCCTAGCTTAGGTTGAGAGTTTCCCGCGCGTTGCGGCGGTCGTGGTTGTGAACATCAAAAACATCAGCGTTCGTTGCGGCGGTAAAAATCCTTTATGTACCATTTGTAAAACTCAATATGAACAAAAAAATATAAGAAAAAAGGGAACATAAATCCTTTTAAGAAAAAAAATAAACAAATTAAAAATAAAACCACCCGATATAGTTTCTACGATAGCTACTCCCACACAAACGACATATTATATATTTCTAAGCTAGCAGAATAAATGAGTACATTTGTTTAAATATAATCAAAGAAGTAGCAAAACATAAGCGGCAACAATCAATAACGGAAGAAAAAAATAAAAAATAATTAAAAAAGTAGTCAAACATAATGGGCAACAAATAATATGAAAGAAAAAAAAAGGAAAAAAAATGATTTAGCATAACCATCTTGTAAGAGGGAGCTCTAGGTATAATAAAAATCTAGGTATAATAAAAATCGTCCCCCCAAGGTTTCGAACCTGAGGTAGAGAGCTCCAAAGTGAAGTAAGTTAGCCACCAGGGCAAATGTAAACTTGGGAAAAAATCTGGTAAACAAAGTATATAACTTATACCTTTTTTTAAAAAAAAGTCAACAACAGCCAGCCTAACAGGCGTGTTCCGTTTGTTGACTTGGCCTATAATATATAGGTAATTTATTAAATTAAAAAAAAAGACTTATATTTTTAATATTTAATTATATAATTCGGTTAACTAAAATTATTAGCATCTAATAGGAGTGAGTAATGTAGGGATGATACATGAGATTGATTATTTTTGTTTATTATAGATAGTAGACTCTTGATATCAACCCCTATATTACACCGGATGTCTTAAATATTATATAATTAATAATTTTGGATATAACTATTATTATACTTTTTAAGCATACGTGTAAACATAAACGTATAAAAATTAATAGAACTTATATTATAAATGTTTTAAGAGAATATATAATTTGAATCTTATTATAACTTGTTAAGTTTAAAAAAAGAAGATTTATATTTTAATATTTAATTATTTAAAAATCATAATCATAAATATTTATTAAGAGAGGGAATTGTATTTTAATAAGAGAGATGCGGAAAACTTTAATGAGAGTAAATATAACTGACATGTGATATTGAACTTTTTATTTATTATATATATATATATATATATATATTTTTGAACAGCGATTTCATTCAACAAAAGGGGGAACACCGGCAGCAAGACGCTAGAGCTGGCCCCAACAAGAACACGGGAACTTACATTAAAAGTTAAAAGAACACCACTCCTTCCACTCCACACCCCACCCCTTATCCCTGCTATTCACCCACATGAAACTCAAAGCTTTAATTTCCGCCACTATACTCTCTATTTTTGCCTTTCTCCCGTTGAAAACAACGTCATTTCTGCAGCGCCAGATCATCCAACCCATGGTTCTTATGACAACATCCACCAAGAGCTCCTTAGACTTCTTAGTAGCACTCCCCGGATCCTCCAACAGAAAATCCTTGACTTAAAAAATCAGAAGAGAAGACACTTTACACCACTGGGAGATAATCGACCACAACATTTTACTCCACTCGCACCCGGAAAATAAGTGAAACTCCGATTCCGGCATCAACTCACAAAGCGGGCAGCACACAGACGGAATATTAACACCCCGGATTGTCAAATTTGTCTTCGTCGCCGGCCTCCCTCTAATTGCCCTCCAAAACGTGATGTTCGCCTTTGCCGGAATAAGCTTGCTCCACCTGAAGATAGACCCAGAATCCGACACAATCGATTTCATTAAAGCATCAGACATACCTTTAACAGAAAACTCCGACGTCCCGTCTCCAACCCATTTCCACTGGTTGTCCTCCCATTTATTATATATTAGATACTTAGATTTAGATAGGGTATGGATAATTTGGAAACCTTGTTGAGTTAAGAAAACCTTGAAAACCTTCTTATAGCCATTGATCTTCTACCTTTGATGGTTGAGATTCAATCTACCAAATATTAGTTACTTTTTGATTAAAAATATATTACAAAGATAAATAAAAAGGTAGTTTAGGTACTTGTCAGTATTCAAAAGGCATTGGGAAATCAAAACCTGCATGCATGTCAAATCAAACATTTACAAAACACTCATCATTTAATTGTTTTGGCGGTAGTTTATCAAAAAGAAATCTAATCCCAAATATTCAAAACCCTAAACGAAAAACCATACCATCGGACACAAACCTTCTTTCTCTCACTATACAACGATCAAGGGCGACGAACACTCTAAATCTCTCGTCGACGACGATCGAAGGCAACAAACACTAAATCTCTCACCGGCGACATCGAAGGCGACGAAACATATAAATCTGGAATCGGCGACGATCGGACACAAACAAACCCTAGAAATCTATCATCTGCGACGAAAAGAAAAATTAAAAGCTGATGATGAAATTGTTCTTGCTCTTAAGCGCGAGTTTGAAGAATAAATCTTCCAAAAGAAGGGATTCTTCCAAAATAACCCCATTGAGGTTAACTGCGAAATTTAATAAGAAACCCAAAGTTAGGTATGCCTAAAATTCTTTGCTTTAAAATGTTTGTAGATGTTTGCTCGAAATCAATTATACACTTTTATGTATTGCATATGAAACTAATTGAATAAATTTATTTAAAGATTACTTGTAATGTATAGGAGGAAACATAAGAGAATGGAAAGCAATAAAATAGAAGAGAGGATGGATAAAGAGTAAAAGAGGGAATTGATAAATCTGATATTTATTGAACCAACTTCTCCAACCAGTGCTTCTGATGAAATGGTAATTGCGACTGAAACAGAAGAGTATGGTACTCCAACAGAAAACAAACTGTACTGCATGATGAAGAAACTGATAACTTTATGACTGCTAACGATTCTGAAAATAGCAGCGTTCTGAAACCAACAGGTAACTTTACTAAATTTACATATGTATAAATTGATATAGGATAGATCATGATTATGATAATCTTGAATGGTGCCGTTAGGAAAAGTGGTAGGCTAGTTGTGAAGGCGTTAGGGACATTTACTAACACTATTAACAATCCAGTTGATGTGGAAAACAATGAAAGTTTAGTGAAAGGTTTGTGTAAGTTAAACCCAATTGATTATGTACTTCAATTGTTTGCTTAAAAAAAATTACATATGTAAAATGGTTCATATGCAACTGGTAAAAGTGCATTGGGCTGTGAGAAAAATCTATCTGATGCTAGTGAAATTATTGAAGATAGTAAAAGGAGAAGAAACAAAGGTAAAACAGCTAGCTGATGTGTTGGGTTATATAACAAATTATCACTTTAAACACGAGTACGCAGCGGAATTAATCCTATGAATTAATCTAACTAACCGGTTAAAAAACGTGTACCTTTTTAGCTCGGCAAGAGAAGAACCTTTAGGATTTGAAGTAAATCCCTCTACGTTCGCACACATGACACACCGATGTACGTATGCTAGTACTCGATCACGAACTCCTCTTGGTGAAGTAGGCTTGGTCGAACCACACAAGAAATCGAAACCCCTAGGGTTCTTTCTTGTTTGCCGAAAATTAGAGAGAGGATAGAGAGAGATTAGGGTTTTGCACTTTATCTGATAAAAGCAGCACTAAACCTTAAACCCATAAGGTTTATTTATAGGGTTTAGGAACTTGATGAACAAGTTAGGGATTGGGATAGGGCTTCACGAAACTTCGGCCCTAAGGCCTATCCCAAACCTTTTCCTAATTGTAATCAAATTACAACTCTCTTTAATTTACAACTAACACCCTGTTAACAATTAACCGTTAGTTTTTAACGATTCCTCGTTACATGTTCGTGATAAATATTAATTAACTAATTAATTAATACAAATACATTAGTGTCGAGACGTGTAACCCCGTAGGCTTAAAATACTGTCCGGACATACGCTTATTAATACGTGATCATATCCCTACAGCTCCCACTTGAGCTCGTAGTAATAAAGGTAATAACATTGGTTAGCGTCTAGCAACACGCCAATGCTCCCGGAAATATTTAAGTACAGTTTCTCAAAGTGTATTTAAATGGTACAGTCATTTACTATCCCTTTGTTACCGATACCGTTGTTAAATATGAATATGGATCAAGTCATTTCATACTTTAACGATTCTGTTTCTCATTCCATAACTAATTAAAGATTACCAAATTCAAAATGAGACACATCTGGATTTCATTTGGGCATGGCCATGCAAACATCTTAATTAGTCCCAATGAGGGGCCTAGTGGTGCTTCAACTTTTAAGCTGAAGGAACAAATCCTCTTGACTACACGTGTCTAGTCAGATACTTCACTACACTTACTGAAAATAGCCTTTTTGTACTACCTTATTCAGGATAGTTAGAACTATATCAAGTAGGTGCAATCCATATATGCATGACCTGCTTGTATCTCAAGTCTAAGGATAAGTAAAGCAACCATTTACGAATTTCACTCAATGACGACGATTCATAAAGTGACAATTCGCTAGTGGGGTAGTCCGATATGCATCCAATGAATATCATGTGAGTTTGGTGGGACCATCCATTACATATTCCAAGAATATTACCAATCACTCAGATTTGTCTTAGTTTAACTATATTCCCATATAGTTAATTGACAATGGACAATTTAGAATACTTGACAAGTACTCAAGGATTAAACATGCAAATATAGGACACAATTTACTATTAAATTGTGACATCCGAGAATTTCAAGGTTTACTTCCGTTAGACATTTCTGTTAGTTACGTCATAAGTGTTAACTTAGTAACTAATGCTTAACTAGGCCGAATACGTCCACGTCCTTTGGTTGATCACCGAACCTGTCCATATGTGTTATGTGTTTAACTATTTATTGTCATTATGTGCAATGTGATTTAAATACATGATTTAGTATTATGAATAGCATGACAAATTGTAAATCCTTGATTATGTGAAAATTGCCTAAGTTGGGCAGCCAGCGAAACTACCGGGCGAAACTGTAATGTCGCCCGGTAGCCAGCTAAGCTAACCAGTTAAAACGTGACCAGAGCTAGTTTCGCCTGGCCAGCGAAACTGCCAGCGAAACTAGCCTCTGATATAAATAATCTTAATAAACCCTAGTTCTCCTATTTGCCTCATTTACACAAAAACACACACACTCTTCTCTGGAGATCTGGTCAGCTGAAAACCATTAAGAAAACCAAGATCTCAGCCTCAAGACAACATCCATTCGATTCCTTGATCGAATCGTGAGTCCCAAAACCTTCCTTTATGCCATTTCTATGTGTTTTCTATGTGTTTCTTCATAAAGCATGCTTAAACCTTCATGATATTGTTAGATCTTCTGTAGGAATGCTTAGTAATGTTAGATCTGTTATAAAGTTTGCAACTTTACGTATGAAACCCAACCATGATAGAGATTTGTGCTATTTAGGTCATTTTAGGTCAAAAATGTGTTTTTGGTGATTTGGATGTGAAAACCCATGATTAAGGTGTTAAAGCTTACTGATTTATGTTGGTAAAGGGTCATGTATGCTAGATAATGAATTGCATGTAATATGGAAACTGTTAGATTGATTTTTAGGCTGATTTATGTGTTTTTCGCGTCCAGCGAAACTGTACTGTTCTCTGGGCGAAACTATGTAGCGAAACTATGTATATCTCCTTCCAGCGACACTATGTAGCGAAACTGCAGTGTCGCCGGGTAAACCAACCAGACCAGCTCGAGCGAATCTACCGAGCGAAATTCCCTGAACGAAAGTTCAAACCAGTTTCGGGCGAAACTAGGCTAGCGAAACTGTGCCAGCAGTTTCGAGCGAAACTAGCCTGGCGAAACGGTGTCATCGGGTATTGCCTAGCGAAAGTGCTGCCCGTGCACACAGCGAAACTGCCTAGCAAAACTGCCTAGCGAAACTGCCTAGCGAAACTGCTAGCGAAACTGAGACCAGAATCCAAACTTGTACAATTTGCTTGAATGTTATGACATGACTTACATGATTATGCCATGATGATACATTCTTTGATTTCTGATATATATGAACCCTTGTTTATGATCAACCATCGGTGACGTGTGTCGTTATGTCGTGTCGTAGTTCCAACGTACTATGTTATGGGCCATAGTGACGTTAAGTAAAGATTAGACACAAAACTAATACTTAAGACCTAAACGTGTTCATAGGTTTTCGATAAGCGAACAGTACTTGGATTATATAGCAAGTGTAGCAGTGCAACCCAAGGTGAGTGTCACTAACCCAGTTACCGTGAACCCGTTTGGGGTCACACCGAATAACTAAAAGTAAAAAAATGCTGACAAACTCGAGAGTGCTAGGCACCTCCCTGATGAACGTGAAAACTTGGAGTGCTCGGCACCCACTTGATGTATTAGAAGTGCTTTATGGGGAGCACTTGTGAATTACTTAAACAACTATTTCTGAAATGAAACTGAAAACACTTTTGAGATTCATGAGAATCCAATAAATCTTTTAATATGGCTAGTGTAGGTTAAAGTCTAAACCACATGATATCACATGATTTCTAAGGATGCCTTGAAAACTTAAAAGTCCTCAACTAAATTGTACCATTAATTGTAAAGCGAGGGGATGTTGGGTAGATCTACTGGAGTTTGACAAACTCCGCCCCGTGGCACGGGGAGTGCACGGAGGTACAATATCAGCCTATTTGACCGTGATCCCGGGGAGGACACGGGGGAGGCAAATCCGCGATGACGTAGGTCCGCAGTACTGATGGCACGGCCACTACAATGATTTATGGTCAGCTTTGGTACAAACTTCCTTAGTGCATGGAACAACGGATTAGCTACCCGCGATATCGGTTGACCGCTTTAACTTTACTTAACTAGTGCATATTAGGTAATACATCACTTGGTAATGTTTATAAAACTAATACTTATTACATGTTGATGAATACGATTATGAGACCGGGCCAATGCATGTCATGCCCACCGTGAACTCACCAACCGTTAGGTTGACACTTGCGTGGTTTAAACTTTTGCAGATCGCTAAGGAGTATCCGCTGGAGGTTGGCATGGCACTTGAAGATTTCTTATTTTAAACTCAAACTTGGGAATTTAATAACAATTCATGTTTTGTAATTTAAGCACGTGGTTAGTGCTAAGATACTTATGTTTATTTTCCGCTGCGTACTTTTAAAGACTGTTTTGATTATGAACACTTGGACTTTACTCTGATTCGTTTAGTATTTGTAACTAATGGTTGTGGTCCTGGTCTAGTCGCACCCCTTAACGGTATAAACTCCGTTAGTGGTTAATTCGGGGGTGTGACAGATTGGTATCAGAGCCATAAGTTGCAGAGAACTGGAATCATTTTCTGAAAACGATTTGGAAACTGCAACTTGAAACCTTAGTTACAAACGAATAAACAAATTCCCAAAACCAAAATAATTACGTGCCAACCTGGGATACTCGCTCTGCTGTGTAAGTAAAAGCTTAATACGTATGTATATATATATATAGTATATAAATATATATATAGACCGTGTCTAGGAAGTCTAACGGAAAACCTTAAGGGAAAATTTTCACACACGAATACGAAACGCGAACGCGAATACGCACACTATTCGGGGGAAAGCGACAACGAAACGATGCTACACGCTACGTCCTGATTTCTACTACGATGACTACGCTGACGGTGACTTTTATGGGGGAAGCCGACTTTCGACGATAGCTATTTACGACTTACGACGATCTCCGACGACGCCTCGATTTTGCACGAAAATTTTTTGGACTAATAGAGGGATAACGGGAAATTGCTAATATACATATTATGGGATATGTATAGAATATAACTATGATTGAACACTGGCTACTTTAACTGTCCAGAAAATGTCGGGAGGAGATGGAAGGAACAACATTACCCTAACACCTGCAGAACTACAAGCAATGATAAACGCACACGTACAAGCCGCAGTGGCAGCCGTCCATGCTACAATCGCCGCGCAGCAAGCCATCCATTTGGCCCATCAGCTTACTAAACAGGAGAATGAGGGAGGTACACTTCCTGCAAGAGCCTCTGAGAAGATTGCCTTAAGTAACAAGAGAAAGGCTGATGAAGAAACTCCTGGAAACTCAATGAACAATCGGAGTGTACTTGGAAACAAAAGGTCTGGGAACAGCGGAGGTAACAACCGCCGAGGTGGGAATGGAAACTACAAGGTCAAACTGCCCAGGTGCAACAAGTGTGGGAAGCATCACACCGGTATCTGCAGAGTGAGTTTGAACTGCGAGAGATGTGGCAAGAAAGGCCATGAAGCAAAAGACTGTTGGACGACGTTACCTAAGCCACAAAACCTCCCAAGGCGAAACAACAGCAACAATCGTAACAACAATGAAGCCCCCAGAGGAAATAGTAATGGGGACTGCAATGAATGTGGTGTTCCAGGCCACATGAAGAGGGACCGCCCACAGTTGAGAGAACAGGGAGACAATAACAGGAACCGTAACCGGGGAAATGGCAACGGAAATGGAAACGACAGAGGAAGAGCTTTCGCCATGGGTCAAGAAGAAGCTCGCAACGACGCCAACGTGATTAATGGTAAATTTATATTGAATGGTTTCTTTGCTACTGTATTATTTGATTCTGGTGCTGAAAGAAGTTTTATTTCCACTAAATTTGCTAAATTGATTAATGCTAAACCTATTGCCCTAGACGCTAAATATGTGGTAGAGCTAGCAAATGGTAAACTTCATGATACGACTCAGATAGTTAAGGACTGTAAGTTAGAACTAGCTGGCCATACACTAGGAATCGATCTTATGCCTTTCCCGATTGGTAGTTTTGACGTTATAGTAGGAATGGATTGGTTATCTGAGAATCGAGCCGAAATTTTATGTCAAGAAAAAGTGGTTCGTATCCCACTCGAAGGAGGTGAAATGTTAACAGTTCAAGGTGAAAAAGGTGGAGCAGTGACTGGTATTATTTCGTTTCTCAAAGCTCAAAAGTGCCTTCGTAAAGGTCACTTCGCGATTCTTGCAAACGTCACCGATTCGACACTTCCCGAGCGCAGAATCAACGACTACCCGATAGTCCGCGACTTCCAAGATGTATTTCCTGAAGATCTGCCTGGTTTGCCTCCATTTCGACAAGTAGATTTTGGAATCGACTTAGCTCCCGGAGCCGCTCCGATTGCACGCGCACCTTATCGTTTGGCAGTAAGCGAACTCAACGAACTCTCCGCACAACTTCAAGAGTTACTCGATAAAGGATTTATTCGTCCAAGTTCGTCTCCGTGGGGAGCACCGGTTTTGTTTGTTAAGAAGAAGGATGGAACGTTCCGCATGTGTATCGACTATAGAGGGCTTAACAAAGTTACGATCAAGAATCGGTATCCACTTCCTCGAATCGACGATCTTTTCGACCAACTGCAAGGTTCGAGCTACTTTTCAAAGATTGATTTACGGTCTGGATATCACCAACTCCGTGTTCGTGATGAGGATGTACCCAAGACTGCTTTCAGAACCCGTTATGGTCATTACGAATTCCTGGTTATGTCGTTTGGGCTAACTAATGCACCTGCTGTGTTTATGGATCTGATGAATCGAGTGTGCAAGCCGTACCTCGATAAGTTTGTGATAGTTTTCATTGATGATATTTTGATCTACTCCAAGACAAAGGAGGAACACGAGGAGCACCTACGACTGATTTTGGAGTTACTCCGTAAGGAACAGCTTTATGCTAAGTTTTCGAAGTGCAATTTTTGGATTCGCGAAGTCCAGTTTCTTGGACACATTGTTAACCAGGAAGGAATTCACGTCGACCCAGCTAAAGTGGAAGCTATCAAGAATTGGTCTACCCCTAGAGCGCCAACCGAAATCCGATAATTTTTGGGACTTGCCGGATACTACCGAAGGTTTATCAAGGGTTTCTCGCAATTGGCTCAACCCTTAACGGCTTTAACGCACAAAGGAGTGCAATATAGATGGGGTTAAAAAGAAGAACACGCGTTTCAAACTCTCAAAGATATGCTATGCTCAGCTCCAATTCTCGCGTTACCCGATGGGGTTGACGACTTTGTAGTTTACTGTGATGCATCCATTCAAGGACTCGGTTGTGTGTTGATGCAACGGGATAAAATGATTGCCTATGGGTCCAGGCAACTGAAGGACACTGAGAAGAATTATACAACGCATGATTTGGAATTGGGAGCCGTTGTTCATGCACTCAAGATTTGGAGACATTACCTCTACGGAACAAAGTGCACAATATTTACCGACCACAAAAGCTTACAGCACATCTTTGATCAGAAGGATCTCAACATGCGACAACGACGGTGGGTCGAGCTACTGAATGATTATGACTTAGCAATCAAATATCACCCGGGAAAAGCCAATGTTGTGGCTGACGCTTTAAGCCGAAAAGAGTACGAAAAGCCTCGACGGGTGCGAGCGCTGCAACTTACCATCCACACGGGATTGCCGGACCGGATCCGCGATGCCCAACAAGAAGCTTTAAAGGAAGGAAACTTCGCAGCCGAAGCACTGCGAGGGGTGGATGGAAATTCTGAAGTTAAGTCCGATGGACTCCGATATTACAATGACAGAATTTGGGTTCCTCTACTTGGAAATCTCCGTGAGCTCGTGATGGACGAGGCTCACAAGTCAAGATATTCGGTGCACCCTGGATCAGATAAAATGTACCAAGACTTGAAGAACTTATATTGGTGGCCGAACATGAAAGCCGACATTGCTCGATATGTGGCTAAGTGTTTAACATGCTCAAGGGTTAAGATTGAGTACCAAAAGCCTTATGGGCTATTGCAACAACCAAAGATCCCAGAATGGAAATGGGAGGATATCTCTATGGACTTTGTAACAGGATTACCTCATCGATCGAATCGACCCGATGCGATTTGGGTTATCATTGACCGACAAACCAAATCCGCACACTTTATCCCAATGAGGGAAAACGATAATATGGATAAGTTAACGAAGCTGTACATTAACCGAATTGTGGCACGACATGGAGTGCCTAAGACTATTATCTCAGATCGAGATCCTCGATTTACTTCTCGATTATGGCAATCTATGCAAGAAGCACTGGGAACCAGACTGGATATGAGTACAGCCTATCACCCGCAGACCGACGGTCAGACGGAACGAACTGTTCAGACTTTAGAAGACATGCTCCGTGCTTGTGTTCTCGATTTTGGTAAAGACTGGGAAGCTCACCTTCCGTTGGTGGAGTTCTCCCGTGTGTTGATGAATACAACAGGTTATCATTCAAGTATCGGTGCAGCACCTTTTGAAGCTCTTTATGGCAAAAAAATGCAGATCGCCCGTGTGTTGGGCCGAAACGGGTGAGAAGGGACTCACCGGACCGGAAATCATTCGCGATACGACAGAACGGATTATACAAATCAGAAAACGGATAGCCGCAGCACGTGACAGACAAAAGAGCTATGCCGACAAACGCCGCAAACCTTTGAAGTTCGAGGTAGGCGACAAGGTGCTATTGAAGGTATCTCCCTGGAAAGGCGTGATACGCTTCGGAAAGCGTGGGAAGTTAAATCCTCGCTATATCGGACCATTTGAAATCATCGGGGAAGTAGGCCCGGTGGCCTACCGATTACAACTCCCTGCTGAACTCGATGGAGTTCACAACGTGTTTCACGTTTTGAACCTAAAGAAATGCCTGGCTGAAGACACCGAAATAATTCCTTTGGGGGAATTGGAAATTGATGAACATCTGAGATTTATCGAACAACCGGTAGAAATCATAGGACGCGAGGAGAAAGCCCTCAAACGTAGCAAGATTCCAATCGTCAAGGTACGATGGAACTCTAGGCGTGGACCTGAATATACTTGGGAACGAGAGGATCAGATGAAGGAAAAGTATCCTCACTTGTTCAAGCAAACGTCCACGGAAACCCAAGGTATGATTTAATTTTGGGGACCAAAATTCCTTTAACAGGAGGAGGATGTGACGACCCTAAAACTTTTGCTTTCTTTCCCCCAGCACCAACGACAACCGAGGCTGCGAACGCTACGACACAAGAATAATTTTCGGGACGAAAATTCCAATTACAAGGGGATGATGTGACATCCGAGAATTTCAAGGTTTACTTCCGTTAGACATTTCTGTTAGTTACGTCATAAGTGTTAACTTAGTAACTAATGCTTAACTAGGCCGAATACGTCCACGTCCTTTGGTTGATCACCGAACCTGTCCATATGTGTTATGTGTTTAACTATTTATTGTCATTATGTGCAATGTGATTTAAATACATGATTTAGTATTATGAATAGCATGACAAATTGTAAATCCTTGATTATGTGAAAATTGCCTAAGTTGGGCAGCCAGCGAAACTACCGGGCGAAACTGTAATGTCGCCCGGTAGCCAGCTAAGCTAACCAGTTAAAACGTGACCAGAGCTAGTTTCGCCTGGCCAGCGAAACTGCCAGCGAAACTAGCCTCTGATATAAATAATCTTAATAAACCCTAGTTCTCCTATTTGCCTCATTTACACAAAAACACACACACTCTTCTCTGGAGATCTGGTCAGCTGAAAACCATCAAGAAAACCAAGATCTCAGCCTCAAGACAACATCCATTCGATTCCTTGATCGAATCGTGAGTCCCAAAACCTTCCTTTATGCCATTTCTATGTGTTTTCTATGTGTGTCTTCATAAAGCATGCTTAAACCTTCATGATATTGTTAGATCTTCTGTAGGAATGCTTAGTAATGTTAGATCTGTTATAAAGTTTGCAACTTTACGTATGAAACCCAACCATGATAGAGATTTGTGCTATTTAGGTCATTTTAGGTCAAAAATGTGTTTTTGGTGATTTGGATGTGAAAACCCATGATTAAGGTGTTAAAGCTTACTGATTTATGTTGGTAAAGGGTCATGTATGCTAGATAATGAATTGCATGTAATATGGAAACTGTTAGATTGATTTTTAGGCTGATTTATGTGTTTTTCGCGTCCAGCGAAACTGTACTGTTCTCTGGGCGAAACTATGTAGCGAAACTATGTAGCGAAACTATGTATATCTCCTTCCAGCGACACTATGCAGCGAAACTACAGTATCGCCGGGTAAACCAACCAGACCAGCTCGAGCGAATCTACCGAGCGAAATTCCCTGAACGAAAGTTCAAACCAGTTTCGGGCGAAACTAGGCTAGCGAAACTGTGCCAGCAGTTTCGAGCGAAACTAGCCTGGCGAAACGGTGTCATCGGGTATTGCCTAGCGAAAGTGCTGCCCGTGCACACAGCGAAACTGCCTAGCGAAACTGCCTAGCGAAACTGCTAGCGAAACTGAGACCAGAATCCAAACTTGTACAATTTGCTTGATTGTTATGCCATGACTTACATGATTATGCCATGATGATACATGCTTTGATTTCTGATATATATGAACCCTTGTTTATGATCAACCATCGGTGACGTGTGTCGTTATGTCGTGTCGTAGTTCCAACGTACTATGTTATGGGCCATAGTGACGTTAAGTAAAGATTAGACACAAAACTAATACTTAAGACCTAAACGTGTTCATAGGTTTTCGATAAGCGAACAGTACTTGGATTATATAGCAAGTGTAGCAGTGCAACCCAAGGTGAGTGTCACTAACCCAGTTACCGTGAACCCGTTTGGGGTCACACCGAATAACTAAAAGTAAAACAATGCTGACAAACTCGAGAGTGCTAGGCACCTCCCTGATAAACGTGAAAACTTGGAGTGCTCGGCACCCACTTGATGTACTTAGAAGTGCTTTATGGGGAGCACTTGTGAATTACTTAAACAACTATTTCTGAAATGAAACTGAAAACACTTTTGAGATTCATGAGAATCCAGTAAATCTTTTAATATGGCTAGTGTAGGTTAAAGTCTAAACCACATGATATCACATGATTTCTAAGGATGCATTGAAAACTTAAAAGTCCTCAACTAAATTGTACCATTAATTGTAAAGCGAGGGGATGTTGGGTAGATCTACTGGAGTTTGACAAACTCCGCCCCGTGGCACGGGGAGTGCACGGAGGTACAATATCAGCCTATTTGACCGTGATCCCGGGGAGGACACGGGGGAGGCAAATCCGCGATGACGTAGGTCCGCAGTACTGATGGCACGGCCACTACAATGATTTATGGTCAGCTTTGGTACAAACTTCCTTAGTGCATGGAACAACGGATTAGCTACCCGCGATATCGGTTGACCGCTTTAACTTTACTTAACTAGTGCATATTAGGTAATACATCACTTGGTAATGTTTATAAAACTAATACTTATTACATGTTGATGAATACGATTATGAGACCGGGCCAATGCATGTCATGCCCACCGTGAACTCACCAACCGTTAGGTTGACACTTGCGTGGTTTAAACTTTTGCAGATCGCTAAGGAGTATCCGCTGGAGGTTGGCATGGCACTTGAAGATTTCTTATTTTAAACTCAAACTTGGGAATTTAATAACAATTCATGTTTTGTAATTTAAGCACGTGGTTAGTGCTAAGATACTTATGTTTATTTTCCGCTGCGTACTTTTAAAGACAGTTTTGATTATGAACACTTGGACTTTACTCTGATTCGTTTAGTATTTGTAACTAATGGTTGTGGTCCTGGTCTAGTCGCACCCCTTAACGGTATAAACTCCGTTAGTGGTTAATTCGGGGGTGTGACATAAATGAAATCAAACATATCAAGTACTTTATTTCATTATATAAATAGAAATTGCTTAACATCCCTTATCCAAATACCGAACATCAGACATACATGATTTAACTAGCTAACTTAAGTCCCATGCCCTCGGCATGCCTTTCAAGCTTCGACCTCGACAAAGCTTTCGTGAAAGGATCAGCTAAGTTAATATCTGTGTGAACTTTGAGTAATCTGATTTCACCTAGTTCGATCTGCTCACGAACATAGTGATATCTTCTGGCATAGTGTCTGGCGCCCTTCTGAACTCCAGGTTCTTTGGCAATGATTAATGCACCAGTATTATCACAGTACATATCAATAGGCAAGTTACTTGTAGGGATCAAATCAAGCCCACAAATAAACTTCCTTATCCAGACTGCCTCCATTGCAGCTTCCGAAGCAGCAATGTACTCAGAGTTTGTTGTAGACATAGCAATTGTAGTTTGTTTCTTGCTTTTCCAATCCACAGCGCCTCCATTCAGAATGAAGACGTACTCAGACTGAGACTTCGTGTCATCTCTATCAGTCTGAAATCCAGCATCGCAGTATCCGGTCACTTTGAGCTCTTGATCTGGATTTCCCCCATATACAAAAACAAATCTCTAGTAGCCCGTAGGTACTTGAGAATGGTCTTAACAGCAGTCCAGTGACTTCCACCTAGATTCTGTTGAAATCGGCTAACGATATTTTGCGCAAATGCTATATTAGGTCTAGTGCATCTCACCCAGGGGCGGATCCAGTGTATTGAGAGCGGGTTCACGGGAACCCACGGGATTTCGAAATTTTTTTTAAAATATATAGAAATTTATAGAAAAAAATAGAAGTGAATCCTGATATATCAGAGGAGTGAATCCTAATAAAATCCAAAAGCTGATTTGGTTCAATGGTTGCCGCGCGTAACCTTACAGTGTGAGGTCTCATGTTCGATTCTTTGTATTAGCCGTTTTTTGTGGTTTTTTGGCTTTTTGTTTTTTTTTGTTTTTTTTTCTTTTAACCATCTGCGTCTTTTAACCCAACGATCCCTAAATCCGAATTAAACTTTGCGTCTTTTAACCCAACGAACCCTAAATCCCGTCCGCTGCTCCCACCTTCCGAGTTTCGTCCGCACTCCGCCGTCCGGCGCTGCCTGCTCTGGCGCCGCCTACTCTGCTGCTCAACGTCTCTCGTTTCTCGTCTCTCGTCAGTCGTCTCACAATCACAGATTCACGGCAAGGTAAAAGTTCATCAAACAATTGGATTTTGATTTCTTAATTGATTTGGTTCTTGAATAGTTATTTTCTTATTGATTTTGGTTATTAAATTTGATTCTTGAATAGTTCATACTACATAGTTGAATATGATTGAATAGTTAAATCTTGTTAAAGAATTTGATTATTGAATAAGCGCAGATATCACTCGCGATTCATGAGTTCTAATTTTGTTGAATTGCAATGTATTTCCCCATATAAAAGCTAATCTCAAGGTTTTTTCGATTTACTGTGCTTGATTAGCCGTCTGCTTTTGAAACAAACGAGATGAATTCACTAGAACATTAGGATAAAAGTTAATTGAATTATTAGGAATGTCAAACTGCCTTATTTTTAATCTCAGAACAACAGATTTGGATTTTTTGAAGTTTAGGGCACAAATTCCTTAAATTATGTTTTTTCTAATTTGTAATGATAATGTTTTCTTTAATTATCGTAGCGTATATTCGTATTGTTATTTTGTTATTAATTTTACCCGACCCGAACGGACCAACCCGGAAATTTTGATCGTTAGTGTTTAGAATTCCGACCCCCGAAAATAAGTGAACCCATATGACAAAAATCCTGGATCCGCCACTGATCTCACCGCATACATTATGGAGCCTACAGCCGAAGCATAAGGGACTCTCTGCATACGCTTCACCTCATCAGGTGTAGAAGCACCTTGTTTGACCGATAGACCAAGTCCTTCCTGCATAGGTACTATACCACGCTTGGAATTCTCCATCTTGAATCGCTTCAAGATCTTATCAATATAAGCACTTTGACTTAGTCCAATCAACCGCTTAGTTCTATCTTTATAGATCTTGATTCCAAGAATGAATGCTGCTTCTCCCAAGTCTTTCATGGCAAAACACTTTCCAAGATGGGATTTTACATCTTGCAACATTGGAATGTGTTTTCCTATTATTAATATGTCATCTACATATAAGACAAGGAAAGTAGCATTACTCCCACTAGCTTTGCGATATACACATGGCTCATCGGGATTCTGAACAAAACCAAACCTTTTGATTTCTTCATTAAACCGTTTATTCCAACTCCTCGATGCTTGCTTTAGTCCATAAATGGACCTTTGAAGCTTGCATACTTGGTTGGGATGTTTTGGATCAATGAACCCTTCAGGTTGATCCATATAGACTTCTTCATCCAAGTAACCATTTAAGAAGGTAGTCTTAACATCCATTTGCCATATCTCAAAGTCATAGTACGCTGCTATGGCTAAGAGAATCCTAATAGCTCTAATGTCAGCTACTGGTGAAAAGGTCTCATCATAGTCAACGCCAAAACGTTGAGTATAACCTTTTGCCACGAGACGAGCTTTATAGGTGTGTACATTTCCATCCATGTCGGTCTTCTTCTTGAAGATCCATTTACTCCCAACGGTCTTCGCGTTAGGAGGAAGATCAACCAAGTTCCAAACTTGATTATCTTTCATGGATTTCATTTCCACGTTCGCAGCTTCAAGCCATTTGTCAGATTCCGGATCTGATAATGCAGCTTTAAAGTTCGGAGGCTCATTGAGATCTCCTGATACGTTATCCTCGGATTCGACTAGACCAATCCATCTATCCGGATTACGTATGACCCTTTCGGATCTACGAAGTGGAATCGCAACATCATCGACTTGAGGTTCATCACTTTGAACATTCCCCACCCCCCCCCCCCAAGTTGATGATTGCTAGTTGTTTCAGAAGGTGACACATCTTCTAGTAGTTCTACAATTCTCCCAATGTTCTCTTGAGCTATAAAATTCTTTTCAAAGAA
Organism: Deinandra increscens subsp. villosa; assembly: GCA_039602395.1. Classification (NCBI taxonomy): domain Eukaryota; kingdom Viridiplantae; phylum Streptophyta; class Magnoliopsida; order Asterales; family Asteraceae; genus Deinandra; species Deinandra increscens. The sequence goes on from JBCNJP010000344.1 coordinate 38,839, forward strand.
TTTAGCATATCGAGCAACACGAACAGTATTTTCGGAAGGATTGTAAAAGTAGTAGCCCATTGTTTCCTTTGGGTATCCTACGAAGATGCACTTAGTAGTCCTGGGTTGTAGTTTGTCAGGCGTATCACGCTTCACAAGTGCCTCACATCCCCAGACTCTTAAGTAAGACAACACAGGGACTTCTCCATGCCACAATTGATGCGGTGTCTTTTCAACCTTCTTGGTTGGAACCATATTTAAAACGCGTACAGCGGTTTCTAGAGCAAAATCCCAAAATGATATTGGGAGAGTTGTAAGGTTCATCATCGACCTTACCATTTCTAGTAAGGTTCGATTCCTCCTCTCAGAGACTCCATTATGCTGAGGAGTGTAAGGAGGAGTAAGCTGTTGGACAATTCCACACGCTTTAAGATAATCCTTAAACTCTTGGCTTAAGTATTCTCCACCACGATCCGATCGAAGGATCTTGATGATCTTTCCGAGTTGATTTTCTACTTCGTTCTTGAACTCTTTGAATGTTTCAAACACTTCATGTTTATGTTTAAGCAAGTAAACATAACCATAACGACCGAAATCATCCGTGAAAGTCACGAAGTAGCTAGCACCTTTTCTTGACACATGCCTAAATGGGCCACAAACATCAGTATGAATGAGTCCAAGTAGTTCTTTAGCCCTTTGCGGCTTGTTCGGAAAGGGTTTTCTTGTCATCTTTCCTGAGATACAGGAAACGCATTTTTCAAATGATTCATCATTTGATTGTAAGATCCTTTCACGTTGAAGTCTTTCAATGCGGTTTTTACCAACATGGGCAAGACGATAGTGCCAAAGATAGGTAGAGTCCAAACTAGTTTTGGCTCGTTTGCTAATATTGTACATTGAATTATTTGAAACACAACCACGCATATCAATTTCATAAATGCCATCACAAGGAACAACATCAAAATAATGAACATTATTTTTAGAAACTGAAATACCGATATTATTAAATGCATTAATAAATCCTTGGTTTTTCAACAAAGAAACTGAAATACCACCTCTAGTGATAGAAGGTGCATAATGACAATTGTCTAATACAATGAATAACCCAGAAGACAAAATTAAATGATATTCTCCTATAGCTTCTACAGCTGCTAGCAAACCATTTCCCACGTACAACTGCAAAGCTCCAGGCTTCAGCTTCCTCCTCTTTCTAAGACCCAGTAACGAATTACAGATGTGAGTTCCACAGCCAGTGTCATACACCCATGAATCACACTTAGAAAACGAAAATAATTAAATTGTGAAGATACCTGAAGTACTAGCCCCGCTAGTATTCTTTTTCTTCTTCATCA